>JAIUZE010008226.1:0-16204 GCA_022085475.1 Heliosperma pusillum | reverse complement strand
ACAAAAAGAACCACCTTTCATCAGGCACTTATCAAACGAACGCGTATAGTATCAAGAAACGAATGTCACACTTATGCAATTTGATGTTACACATTCCACAAGGAGTACCACACTCAAGCCTAAAAACAATGAGACCAGTTTATTGATGTTCCTGGCCTAGGAAGCTCTACAGACCTCAGAATTTTAAGTGGTTTACCAACAAAAATTGCCAAATCTAATTAGCATAAGGTATGTCAAAAACGGTCAGGACTTGTACTATATATGAGCTTTGTTTTCAAAAATAATAAGTCAAAACAATGTACATGGATAACTTATTTGGGATTCAAATGCAGAAACAATGCAAATTATCATCACTCTTATTCAATTCACCAAGACTCGACCTAATAAAATAAAAAACATGTTTTTGGATTTTGTAAATTTTTCAATTTTTATTGATTTTTTTTTTAAACACACAACTGAAATAAACACACAACATAAATAAAGACTCTCCCCCAAACATAAATGTCACAGTGTCCTCATTGTGACGCTAACAGCACAACAATCACATAACAACCAACAACAGCAACCTAAAGGATACAACTAACAAAGGGGAATGGGAGAAATAAGTAAAAGAAAATACAATAAAATAAAGTACAAGGATAGATAGTACCAGCTGTATAGAATAATAGCCTCCCCCAAACCAGCTGCAAAATGGGGGTGTAGTGACCAGCTGCCACTACTGCGCCTGATCACCACCACCACCATCATCATCATCATCATCACCCCTCTGAGCAGCACCAGAAGAAGAGGCCCGAAATGGCTCACCAAACCCACCAACTGGAGCATCCGGTCGGATGGGAGTATACAAAGAACGACCCAGACAACCATAATCGTGACTAAACTCCTGGGAAAACTGCTGAGGAGTCACCCCATAATTATCAAACACACCAGTCTTGTCACCCGGACCTCGGTAGTAGCTCGGCGGAGTCCAACCAGCAGTGGCATTAAGATCGGTCCGCATAAGGTTCTCCCAAAGTCCCCTCATCATCAAGTCATTGTTAATTCCTTGGTGAATCCTAATCTCCCTCTCCAAAGCCGGATCATAAGAATAAGCAGGTGGAGGGTAAGCGTATGGAGCTGGGGTGGGTGCAAAGTGTGGAGTCCGGGTGGTGGTGGCCTGAGTAGAAGAAGATGGGGTGATCCGCCGGCGAGGTCGACGGTTCTCGGCCAAAGTAAAAATAATCTCAGGTGGAACCACATAAGAACGAGGGGGAGGGGTAGGTCCAGTCTCAGGATCATGGGTAGACAACAGCTTCGTAGAAGGGAGATGGTTATCGGTATCGGGAAGAGCTATCCACTGGGACCCCCGTACTCGCCACTGAAAACTAGCGTTTCCTAACGCATTAATCTAGCAAAGGGTGTGACGCAAGTACTCCTCGTCTACTCTAGGGGCATGAATTGGGGTCATTGGTGTGTATCTACGGTCTCCTCCAAACCCAGTAAGTCGTCTAGCCAACCTAGTGACCAAGGCACCACAGTCTAAAGAATGCTGGGTGGGAGAAGTGACCCTCTAGAAAGCATAACACACCAAATCCGCCGGGTGGAAATAAAAATCATTCTCATGCTTGGGGTTGAGGGTAGAAGCAAGTAATAAGACCTCATGAGAATTTAACTTACTGAGATCCTTCCTAGCAAACAAAAGGAGGCTGAAGAAACGCAAAAACAACCTTAGACAAGGATGTTGCACATCATTGACCGCCATAGCATTACCACGTGCATCAGGAAGACCAGTAAATAGAGTAAAATAATCAACGGCTTGAAAGCCGGAAGGAATAGCAACAAAAGCATCATCGCCACCTAGAGAAAGACCCAAATGATTTGCCAATTCAGCATATGACAACACAAAGTACCGATTAAGCAACCTAAAAGACACACGTTTATATGCCTCGTCCCAATCATAGGAACTGAAAAATTCTAGTGTCAAAGGTCGATATGAAAGCTCGTTAAGGGAATATAGCCCACCAAACCCAATTCGGTCAAACATATCAAACATGGCATTATCAAAACCGAGGGAACGGAGAACGGAGGGGCACACACAACGGGTAGGGTCCATAGGACGACCCATAAGCATGGCAAAACGATCATGTTGCTCTTGTGTGCTAAAAACGATCCAAGGGTAAGTTTGGTTACTCGGAATCGCTTCTACTTCGGGTTGTCGAACAAGACGGGGTTCTCTACGACGCTTGCTAGTTCCTACTTGTCTAGACATGGCTAATTGAAGTAAAGAAAACACACAAACACAACTATATGCTCAAAAAGACGGATTAACAAACCCTACCTCGAAAAAAATCAAATTTGAGTCTAAAACACAAGAAAGACGGAGCAATTAGCAATGTAATAGTGATTAATTACTAAAGAACAAAGCTAGGAAGCAACAACAATGAATTAGAAGCACAAAATTGAAGAGATAAGAAGCAAACCCTAAATCACGTTTTGGGCAAAATAAGGGAGCAAGAACACCAATTTCTTCACAAATTGCACTTAAAACAAGTTGATTAATGATTGTTGATGCTAGTTTGATGATTAATTGATGATTGGAATGAGTTTGAGTGAGTGAATTGAGAGAATAAGGATGAGGGAAAGAAAAAGAATGACGAAATAAGAAGAAATATGAAGGAAAATTGGGGAAAACCTGTATTTAGGGGCTCGGGACCGGTCGGACCGGACCGACTCGATCGAGCAGGTCATGTCTGCTCGATCGAGCAACCTAAAAAATATGGATTTTTGAGTTCGCTGAATTGGCTGATATATGGTGTGCATGAAAACTCGATCGAGCAAGTCATGATGCTCGATCGAGCAACCTATGATTTTTAGTTTTTTTTCTCATTTTTCTCTTCCTTTGTCCTTTCTTTCTTTTCGTTTCTTCATTATTAAAGCGACTTCCAATTTTTGTATTAGCTGCAAATACTCAATAAAGTTGTTAGATCGCTCCCTCACCGCACTCAATAAAGCAGAACTATATTAACTATCCAAACTAAATATAATTTAACTATAACATCAATAACTAAGCTAATCGAAATAAAATTTACAAATGAAATACAAATAAATGCCGGGTTGCCTCCCGGTTAGCGCTGGTTTTTATCGGTCCCGCACGACCGTGTTACCTCAAAGTCATGGTGATTTATCAAGAGTGAAGAGGTCGACGACCTCTATCACTCCAATAAATGCTCCATCATAATAGATCTTCAAGCGTTGACCATTGACTTTGAAAATTTCACCCTTGTCGGTTTGTAGCGTAACCGACCCAAACTTGTTCACCTCGGTAACTGTGAACAGTCCTGACCATTTGGACTTGAGTTTACCTGGAAACAAACGCAAACGGGAGTTAAATAATAATACTTTATCGCCAATATTAAAATCCCGCTGCAGGATATGCTTGTCATGCCATTGCTTGGTCTTCTCTTTGTAAACCCTAGCACTATCATAGGCATGCAATCGAAACTCATCAAGCTTGTTCAATTGCATAAGTCGTTTCTCACCCGCCAGTGAGGGATCCATATTAAGCTCTTTTATGGCCCACATAGCCCTATGCTCAAGTTCTACCGGTAAATGGCACGCCTTGCCATAGACTAACCGGTATGGAGAAGCACCAATTGGAGTCTTAAAAGCAGTTCGGTAAGCCCATAAAGTGTCATCGAGCTTACGACTCCAATCCTTCCTAGATTTACTCACGACTTTATCAAGGATAGACTTAATCTCCCTATTAGAAACTTCTACCTGACCACTTGTCTGCGGATGATAACTTAGCCCCCGACGATGTGTAACGCCATATTTCTTCAATAAAGAGTTAAGATGACGTTCATTAAAATGCTTTCCTCCATCGCTAATGAGAGCACGAGGAACCCCAAATCGTGGGAAAATGATCGTCTGAAACAGTTTAATAACTGCTTTGGCATCACAAATAGGAGTGGCAATGGCTTCCACCCATTTGGAGACATAATCTACTGCTACTAGAATATATTGGTTACCATGGGAAGATGGGAATGGCCCTTGGTAGTCAATACCCCAAACATCGAATATCTCAACTTCCAAAATACCCGTTTGAGGCATCTCATGCCTGTGCGAAATATTACCCGTCCTTTGACACGCGTCACAAGAACGGACAAAAGTAGTAGCATCCTTGAGAATAGTCGGCCAATAAAAACCCGACTGCATAACTTTAGCAAATGTCCTTGAGGGACCATGATGACCGCCATATGAAGAAGAGTGACAATTAGAAAGGATGACATGTACCTCACCCTCTGGAATACATCGTCGATAAATGCCGTCGGCACATTCCCGGAATAGATAAGGATCATCCCAAAAATACCTCTTGACATCATGTTGAAACCTCTTCTTTTGCTGATAGGATTGATCTGGAGGCATAATTCCCCCAACCAAGAAGTTAGCATAATCGGCAAACCATGGAGTCTCCATGGTTATGGCAAGGAGATGATCATCAGCAAACGAATCATCAATGGGGATGGGATCTCCCCCTTCGAACCTTAAACGAGACAAATGGTCAGCAACCACATTCTCAGCACCTGACTTATCCCGGATCTCCAAATCAAATTCTTGTAGCAACAAGATCCAACGAATAAGCCGAGGTTTGGCTTCCTTCTTAGCCAACAAGTACTTCAGTGCTGCATGGTCAGTGTAGACTATCACCTTAGAACCCACAAGATAGGCTCTAAATTTATCCAAGGCAAAGACAACCGCAAGTAACTCATTTTCAGTGGTAGCATAGTTAACTTGCACATCATCCAAAGTCTTACTGGCATAGTAAATTGCATGTAGCACCTTATCCTTCCTTTGCCCCAACACAGCCCCAACTGCATAGTCACTGGCATCACACATTATCTCAAAAGGCAATGTCCATTCAGGAGACTGGATAATAGGAGCTGAGATTAGAGCTTGTTTAATCCTGTCAAAAGACTTAACACACTCGTCAGTATACACAAACGGGGCATCCTTATGGAGAAGCTTAGTCATTGGTTGAGCAATCTTTGAAAAATCCTTAATTAAACGGCGATAGAACCCCGCTTGACCAAGGAAACTTCTAACACTTTTAACATTCACCGGGTACGGTAATTGCTCAACCACTTCCACTTTAGCTTTATCCACTTGGATGCCTCGTCCAGATACCAAATGACCAAGTACCACCCCTTCAGTTACCATGAAGTGGCACTTCTCCCAGTTTAACACAAGATTACTCTTCTCACAACGTTGTAAGACTTTAGTCAAATTAGCTAAACAACTATCAAAATCGGTCCCATAAACACTGAAGTCATCCATAAAGACCTCCATAATAGACTCGATATAATCAGAAAATATAGCCATCATACAACGTTGAAAGGTGGCAGGGGCATTACATAACCCAAAAGGCATTCTTCGGTAAGCAAAGACACCTTAAGGGCATGTGAAGGTAGTCTTTTCCTCATCGTCAGGATGAATGGGGGTTTGAAAGAATCCCGAGTAGCCGTCTAGATAACAAAAATATTTATGACACGCTAGACGCTCTAACATTTGGTCAATATAGGGAAGAGGGAAGTGGTCTTTCCTAGTGGCTACATTCAGCCTCCTATAATCAATACACATCCTCCACTCTGTCACTAGTCTAGTAGATATGCGCTCGTTTTTCTCATTAGTGACGACCGTAGTCCCTCCCTTCTTAGGGACTACCTGAACAGGACTGACCCACTTGGAATCAGAAATAGCATAAATGATTCCTGCATCTAACAATTTCTGCACCTCTTTTCTAACTACCTCTTGCATAGTGGGGTTCAAACGACGCTGACCCTGCCTACAAGGTTTATGGTCTTCTTCTAAGTGGATACAGTGCATACAAAAGTCAGGACTAATACCTTGTAAATCATCAATGCTATAACCTATTGCCTTTTTGTGCCTTTTTAAAACCACCAACAAATCAGTAAGTTGGCTTTCAGATAGGCTAGCACTGACAATTACAGGATTCATTTCATGGGAATCAAGAAAAACATATTTAAGATGAGAGGGGAGGGGTTTAAGTTCAGGTTTCTTTACCTCGGTAACCTTATGGGGGTTACCTAAGCTATAAACCTTCTGTAGCTTGCAGTCCTCTCCCGTCAGCAGTTTTTCCATCTCAACTACTTCTTCACTCCGTGAGCTTCCAGCTTCAGCAGTGCTGGAAATTAAGGCTATCTCCAGAGGATCCCTATTCAAGCATAAAGAAAGACAGTCATCAATAGTTATATCAACAATATCGACTCTATGACATGTCTCTTCTAACATGGGGTGTTTCATGGCATCTAAATTGAAAGTGATTGTATCATTCCCCACTGTTAGTGTAAGTCTCCCATTCTTAAAATGTATAACCGCCCCCGCAGTATGGAGGAATGGTCGTTCCAAGATGATAGGAATTTGGGTGTCCTCAGCCATATCTAAGACAACAAAGTCAACTGGTATGAAAAACTTCCCTACTCTAATCGATACGTCTTCTAAAATCCTTAAAGGGTGTTTAATAGAACGGCCGGCCATTTGTAAGGTCATGGTTGTAACAGTAAGTTGACCCATATTTAACTTTTTGCATATAGAAAATGACATAACACTAACACTAGCCCCTAAATCACAAAGGGCTTTATCTATGGCTAAGCAACCTATATTACAAGGAATAGAAAAACTCCCTGGATCCTTTAGCTTAGGTGGTGATCTGGATTGCAACACAACACTGCATTCTTCAGTAAATGCAACCGTCTCCACTTCATTAAAGAACCGTTTCCTTGTCAATATATCCTTCGTAAACTTTGCATAGGCCGGCACTTGAGTGATCAACTCGGTAAAAGGAACACTCACTTGTAAATTCTTGACCACTTCCATAAACCTCCCAAAATGTTTATCAAGCTTGGATTTATGTTGGCGGTGCGGAAAGGGAAGTGCAATGGCAATTGGCTCGGCTTCTTTGGCTTTGGAATATGAATCGGAAGTGTTATCATCCTGATCAGGGGTTGCTCGATCAAGCATAGGGGTGCTCGATCGATTTTTTCAGAACAGTAACTTTCAGGAACTTTTCGAGCAGAATTTTTAACTTTTTCAAGGGTTGCTCGATCGAGCAATGGGGTGCTGCTCGATCGAGCAACCTTATTTTCAGCCTCTTTTTCGCTCTTTTTCGAACTTTGATCAGCAACTTCCAAGCTTTCATTGGTTTCATCCCTTATCATTTCAGGGCCTTTGTAATGGGTTCCAATCCTCAAGGTGATAGCATTGGCTTGTTCATGTGGAGGGTGTCCTTGAGGAGGAAGATTACCTGGTTGTTTATGTGGATTTTGAATTGCCAATTGGGCAATTTGAGTATCAACCATCTTATTATGAGCTATTAACTGTGAGATCTGAGCATCTTACTTTTGTTGTATCATAAGACTCTGCTGCAACATGGCTTTCAATTCCGCCATATCATTACTTGGAGGTTGTGGAGGTGGAGGTTGTTGAAAGTTATGGCCTCCTTGATTGGAACAGTTATAATTACCTTGAGAATTTCGATTCTGAGGAATCACATAAGAGGAACCTTGTTGCTGAGGTGGTGGTGGGGTAGGATTGAGAACATTCTGACTTCGGTAAGAGAAATTTGGATGCTCTTTCGTCCTTTTATTGTAAAAATTGGAGTAAGGTGTACCTTGCTTAAAGGATTGAAAAGCAAGTACTTGCTCAACCGTACTCATACATTCCACTGCATTATGCCCCATAGTACCACATCTTTCACAGGTTGGCTCTTGTTGAACCATGGCATGAACCGTTTGCTTATTCTCCAAGGACTTTGAAGTTTGTAACTCGGCAATTTTGGCAGTTAATGCCTCCAACTGAGCTGCAACTGCATTATCCAAACCTCCTCTCCTCACATTACCCCTAGGATTACCATACTCAGCAGTGTGAGTCGCCATCTCATCAATTAACTTCCAAGCATTGGCATCAGTATTGTTATTTTGGAATCTCCCATTAGCAGCAGAATCTAACAACGTCCTCTGATCATTATATAACCCATTATAAAATTGGTTGCATAGGAACCAAGTATCAAAACCATGATGTGGAACAGACTTGACAAGCTTTTTGAACCGAACCCAGGCCTCATTAAAGTTCTCATTGGGACCTTGTTTGAAACTTGTGATTTGACTTCGAATGGCATTGGTTTTCTGTGGCGGAAAATATCTTTTGTAGAATGCAAGAGCCAAAGAATTGTAATAGGTGATGCCAAGTGCAGCCATATCTAACTCACTCAGCCAATCTTCTGCCCCGTCTCGTAATGAAAAGGGAAATAACACCAACTTGATCTGATCTTGTGTCACCCCATCCGTCAAAGGAATAGAGCAACAATAATTGGTGAATTTTTCCATATGTTTAGCAGGATCCTCCCTGGGGCTTCCTCCAAACATGTTTCGCTCCACCAAAGAGATATAAGATGGACGAATCTCAAAAGTACTATTACCCGTAGTAGAGAGTTTGAATCCCTTGGGAATAGATGCAACATTAGGCTCCGAATGGCTGGCTAGAGTAGGCATGGTTGTAGTAGGTGCAGAAACAGGTGTATCCTCTTCTAAGGATGGTTTTTCTACGACGAATTCGGCGTAAACTGTTTCAAGCGTACTCAAGTCTTCCGCTTCTTAAATTTCCTTCCAAAAGTTTCGTCTAGACCAGAGAGTCTTCTCTGGTTCGGAATCGTAGGGTACGAGAACGGACCTAGAACACCTGGGCATAAACAAAAACTAAAGAAAAGGATGAGAACGGTCTCAAGGAACTTAGGTTCCCTGAGACGAAAAAGACAAACTAAGTAGAAACAAACAGAAAACTGTTGCCTTCCTCGGTAACGGCGCCAAATTTGATAAGGGTAAAGTCGCGTCACCTTAATCAAAGTAAACCAAATTCACAACTAACTAATAGTCAGCGGTAAGCAAGGTATCGAATCCACAGGGAGGCGGTAGTATTCTAATCTGTTAAACTAAGTTTGTCTCTATAGTAACAATTTATGGGTTTGAGATTGGTTTCTAAACTAATAGCTAACAATAACAATAACTAATAAATAATAACAATAAGAACTAATAATAACAATAACAACTAATAATAATAATGACTAATAATAAGCAATAACAAACTAATAAGGTTGAAAACAATGAGATTAAAAGTCTAGGGTCTCAGGTTCACTAGGATTATTGTTCAGGGGTAAGGATAAAATCAACTATCATGCAATAAAGTTATCTAAGGTCAAAAGATCGGTCGATTCAATTATGCCCTTTAGATCTACAATTTAACATGCGATCGCTATCATTAAACGAGTTCTATTCAATTATCGTAGCCTATCTTAGTCTTAACCCGGTCGGTGTCAATCCTAATTCGCGAGACTAGTTAATTAATCCTGGCCAGTAATCAAACAACTAGAATTAAAATGATAATCAAACGATAACCATGCAATTGCAATTCATTTAATTAATCTACCCCTTCTAACAATCCTAGATCCCCTTTCAACCCTAGAATGGAATTTAGTTACTCATAACGATATAAACAACAACAATAATGATTAAAGTAAACATGATTAACAATTATGAAAGGATGAACAAAGAATAATTAAAGAACAAGAAGGCAATTAAATTGAATAACGAAGAAAGATTGAAGAATACCGATTACAAGTTGAACTAAAGACAATCGTCTTTGATGAATAAAACCCGGAGGCAAAGTAAACTAATTTAGGGTTTCTGATTTAAAGCATAAAAGCATTCAAAAGCATGTCTAATTATGAAAGACGAGCTTTCTTTTTATAATACAAAAGATCTAATTAATTAGGTTAAAGTTTAGGAAAATATAGAAAGCCGCCGAAATATTAGGTTGGTCGATCGAGCAACGTGATTCTGCTCGATCGAGCAAGAGAACAGTGCGACTCGACCGAGCAAGGCTCTTCTGCTCGGTCGAGCAGCCCTTCATTTTGGCTCGATTCTTTACTTTTCTTTATTTCTTCTCTTTTCTTTCTCAATTTCCGTGCCCAACCTTCTACGATCCAACTCCGCCACGCTGCATATCTACTCAAAAAGCTCCAAATGCATCCAATCTGCATTAAAACATAACAGAAGCGGCAGAATCTATATTCTAGCTAAAATAGCATAGAAATAAGCAAGGAAAGACGGTAAATCGAGTTAAATGCGTCTAAGGGAGGAATAAAATATGTATATAAATAATGATCATCAATCGGGTTTAAGGCTCAAACATGTCCGGGTTGGAATGGACCCGTCTGAGTTCTATTCAAATCCGCAAGGGTTCAAGTTAAAATTTATCCAAACTTCAAGTTTAAGCCAAACAAGTTCTTACCCATTTGTAATTACTAACATAAACCATCATAAATTACCACTTAGCAAAACATATGAGCATCATAACATTCCATATGACATTAAAAGCATAATTAGGTTATTCAAGACTTAAATACAAGTTTAAGCAACAAGAAGGTAATTCATCATCAACACCACCAATTTTCCTTCAAATTGGGACATACAAGATGCAATTCAATATTTAAATATATTGTAGTCATAAATATATACTATTATATATCTACACAAGAACTCATCTTTCACAAGTAAATGCTACAATTAACACCTAAAACACATAAAGATATCGAGTAACCTTTCACCGTTACCTTTTTGCGTCTTCAATTTCATTCAAGCTCTTCTTCTACTAGAAAGTAGTCTCTCTCCGGATCTTCTAAGTCTCCTTCTACAAAACTTGACATAAAAGATGAAGAATTTCATCTTGGAAAAAGATGAGAAAATGAAAGTGAGAAAGATTGGATTTTTCTTACGTTAAACGAAAGAGGGAAAGAACAGAGAAAGAATAAGCTAAAAACTAAGAGGTTTGAGTGAGAATTGAGTAAGATAAGGTAGTTTGAAGCTTGAAGGTTTTAGAGTTCATCAATGGTGAGAGGAGGGTTAGGGTTTTGTGTTTTGAGAGGATAAAGAGTGAGTTGAGTTTGCAGAAAAATTACAGTGAGTGGTGAGTAAAACATGGCTAAGATGAGAATGTAGATTTTAGAAAAGGCCCAAAGCACCACTTAAGGCCCGACTCGCATAAAATTCCGAGTAGAGTCCAATTATGGACTCGGATTTGACAGATAAGGCACAGAAATTATGTGACACCCTCAAATTTGCGGAAAGAAAAAAAATATTTTAAATACATAAAAGATACGAATACAATACGAAGGTGTCATTACATAATAAAAAGGTTCGTTACAATACGGAATAAAATTCTACAAAAGAAATATACAAGACGGGAGACATATCTCCCGTATAAATACGGAAATAAAAGTGGATATAATAATATACAAACTATGAACCGAATATAGGTCCAAGGTAAATACTTCGCTCGCTAGCTCGTCATGTACCCCAAAATATGCATCACCACCTGTTCGACCGCATTAAATAGAAACACGGAAGCCACAGTCAGTGGGGAGTAACTCCGAGTTCTCCCAGCCACGAAATGTCGAGTTTAATGAAACATGAAAAACATAAAAGCAATGTATATATAAAATACAAAACCTTAACACATATGATATGCTTTGCATGTTATGAAACAGTTAACTAACATATAACCTATCATATGAAAGCTATCATGTGAATTCGATAATAAAATATAACTCGAGGTAGGGAAGCTGGTATGCTGGCTCAGCGGTTACCATGTAACATGGCCCTGATACACTCAAACCCTAATCAACACGTAATCATGTGAATCAGTTAACAATCGTTAATCCAAACTCTATCAATCCTAGCCGGCTTGCATCTCACCTTCTAGAACTCATAGAATCAAACATACATGAAAGACCAATACGTCTACAAACAGGCATAAGTTCTTAGCACGGCCGATAGTCGACTTCTGTAACTCGATGCTATACCACAAGGTAGGAAAACATCCTAGTCCTAGACTGATCAGACCTAGCGACAACAGCTATTCCATTCCCCGTCCCATGACATAACCGTACATGAGAAACTCTACTAGGCGACCCCTTAAGCAGAGATGGCTAGTACTTAAGATGGCTCCATTTCCAAAGTGGAACTAGGCAGCCATGCCCCGACTTGGATATAAACCCACCAAGCCGAGACACAAAAGCTATCATCAGGTGAACATATACTCGTTAAAGACAGTACCTGCCTATCTATGTCATGGTCCAAGCTACTCATTTAGAATTAGAATGGTCAAGACGCCATATATTCATAATTCTCTATGGGTACTTAGTCAACACGACACCAACATATAATCAAACAGTCACGGGAAAAACTTCCTATCATGTGACTAATTGCATATAAATCATATTCCAATATCGTATCGCCTCATATCTACTAAGGCTCATTCATTCATTCATTAAATAAAACCTTACCTGAAGACAAATCCCCGACCAGAGTCCCGCGACGGGTCATCAGTCAAAACGGGGCTGACTAGATCTTAGTTTGACCAAACCCGTTTGGTCAAACCGGCTAGAAACAGAGTCTTTTTCACATAGACATAAAATCAACATATTCATTTCATGTTATTTTATTAAGACTTCTAACATGTGAATTATTCTATCATACCAAAACCCGTTTGACAAAAAGGATATTAAATTAAACTACGATCTCGTCTTATAATTTCTAACATGTGAGAAATAATAATGTAATGAAAAACCTTTTTAATTAAATATTTACTTATTAATATTTCTCGCTTGCTAATTATTACAAAACGCGATAAAAATGACGATAACTCAAAAACCGTCATAAGTTCCAAAGTGGGACCCACGGCTGATTTGGGCCGAGACTTTACATGGGCCTGGACTGGGCCTCACGGACCTATTTGGGCTGATTTGGCTGTTTTTCCAACTTTTACCAAAAACCGTTTCTTAAAAATTCCCGCATGCTTTAACATAATTAAAACCCGTCAACACAACAACATAACAATCAAACATCGACACAACCCAAAGACCAAAACCCGGACCCACCATGGACCAACCCAGACCGGGTCTGAACCGGCCTGGACCGGCTGGTTTGGTCCGGTTCACAGCCACCACCATTTCCGTCCACCACCAAAACAACAACCCCAATTCCAAATTAATTCTAACATGTTTTTAATTAACAACATCCATTTTTAAACATTCAAAACAACCATCAATCATACAAAAATCATGATTATGAAGAATCATCCAAATTCCTCAAGAACAACCAACATGTTATAAATTCATAAAACATAATAATAAACACTACTTAACATGTTACTAACTAAAAATCCATGAATCATAATAATATGAACCAAAACTAAAGATGAACCAAAACTAAAGAAACAAAAGCTAATAAAAGCTATGTTACTAACTAAACTCATAAAAACCATAATATGAACAAAAACTAAAGGCTATGTTACTAACTAAAATCATAAATAACCATAACATAAACAAAAACTAAAAGCTATGTGACATTGTTTCGTCGAGTAAATCGGAATTGTAACCTTAGCTAGCAAAACATTAGCAAGCACCCAAAATAATATAATATTATAATAATAACCCTTCTACTAATCTTCACCCAAATAGACGAGTCTCCAAACTCGTCTTCAATCTTCCGTGAAGATGAGGAGCGAAGAGGAGAGTCTAGAAATATAAGTTAGGACGGATTAATTAAGAAATGAAGATTTTATGAAGGTTTTGCTCAAGAACGATGAAGAACAATTGAAGAACACGAAGAACAAATGAAGAACGATGAAGAAAGTGATATTTAGATCTTAATTTGATTGGTTGAAAAATGAAAAGTTGTTTAGTGAGTAAAGAGGGGTGTTTGGACCGTGTACATATAGGGAAAAATGGATGTCGGGTTTTGAAATTGTTGTTACGGAATTGACTCGCGATTAATAATTATTTTACGGTAATTGATTAAATATAATTAGCGATTAAGTTAATTATATTAAATATCAAGATATTATGTTATATTAATCAAAAGAAATGAAAATATCAAGCCCTATTAGAGGGTAGGAGAGCCGTGTGGCTTTGTGATTATCGGGTCAGTTTTGTAAACGATTTGCGTAATTTTTGTTAACTGATCGATAAAGTTGATAAATATCTAGATATTATTATTTAGTTTAATCAAAAGAATTAAACTATCTCATGTGAGTGGAAACGATGACACGGGCGCGTGACTCATGCCAAATTCGAGTTTCGATTTTGTTGCGCGCATTACGATGCGTCGGGAATAGTTAAATGACGTTCGGTTAAAACCGTAAACGTTATTCTTTAAATTCCGAATAAATTCAAAATAATTATATTAAATTAGGATAAATCTTAATAAATCTAAATAAAAATAAATCAAAAATATTATTTTTTTAAATAAAATTTCGGGCTTCAAACTTATGAGACGAGTCGGGAAAAAGTCAACGGAAGTCAAAGTTGACTGAAAAGTCGAGAAAAGTCGAAGATGACTTAAAAGTCAAGAAAAGTTTAGGACGACTTAAAAGTCAAGAAAAGTCAATGACGACTTTTACAAAGTCAAGAAAAGTCAAAGACGACTTAAAAGTCAAGAAAAGCCAAAGACGACTAAAAACGGTCTTTTCATGAAATCTCTCAAAAATTCCAAATACGAACGCGGAATTTCAAAAAAAGACTCGGAACAAAAATTCCTATTTTAAAAACTTAAGTTCTACTGAAAAGTGTTAGTAAATATTTTTACTAGAAAATTTGGGTACTTTTTCGGGTTGTTACACAATCCATTTCAATTCTCATAAATCACTACTAATAATCATCAACAATCAATATATATCATCAATATTCATCATATAACATCATTTACTAATCATAGCATGAATCCTAATCTTCCTAATCGTATTCTAATACGATTTTCTAGCATATAAACATGTAAAACACGTAAGTAATACCGAGTAACCCTTCACCGTTAACTTTGAGCGTCTCTAATGATCGTCAAGCTCCTCTTCTATAAGGAAATAGTCTTTGTCGGGATCTTGGAGGTCGCCACCTACAATTAGATCGTAAAAAGATGAATAAAGTTCCTCTTGAGAAAGACGGAATGCTTAAAAAGCGAGAAAGACGATAATTTTATTATCAATACGGATAGAGGAAGGTACGGGAGGAAGAATAAGATAAACTTACGTAAATTCTATCGAGGAACGAAGAAACTACGCCAATTCTAAGATCGATATTCAAAGAGGAAAAGTTGCTTAAGGAAGAAGAAAGAAAAGTGTTTGATTTTTGTGATGAAATGAAATATTAGGTTAAAGAGGGAGTAGTGTGAGTTATGAGAGAAAAAGTCAAAGACGATTCTCAAAGTCAAGAAAGTCAAACTTGACTTAAGACGGCTTTTTCATGAAATCTCGCAGAAATTCCAAATACGAACTCGGAAATTCTAAATTCGACTCGGAACTTAAAATTATAATTTAAAACTTAAAATTACTGAAACGATTTCGTAAAATATTTCTATTAGAAAAATAGGGTACATTTCCGGGTGTTACAATAGTCGTAGATTTAGTTCTTTTTAAAACTAGTATCAACATGGGAGTATTCATGATTGAATTGTTTGCATTTTAGATGATTACCGACACATAGATGACGCATATGACCGTGTATTTTTGTAGATGCATCCTTATTTGTTTTGCGTGCTTAGTTGCCTAGGATGCATCAGAATTTTTGCAAGACCCACTTGCCTCGCAAGATAGCATCCGACCTCATGGATGCTTTGCTGTGAGTTAAAGGGACAAAGCAAGGCTCGCTAATTGCCTTGTATCAGTTATGCTATTAGCGTAATTTGAATAAGGGTCGTGGCTTAGTTCATTCTTACTCGGGACGAGTTAGGGTTTTTTTGGGGAAATTTAATATAGTGTCATTACATCCTATTTGTCCCCTTTTGCTTGCGTTGGACGCTCCCTAGGAGCGATTTTGTATGTTTTATCTTCCTTTAGCACTTTTTCTCGCTTTTATCTTGGTTTTATAGGTAAATCATAACTTTAGGCGGTTTCTACCTCGTTTTGTGTGACCAAGAGGATGATAAGCTACATGGAGGGCCTACGATATACCCTAGACGATCCTACCTACCTTGGAGGCCCTAATTGGCGTGCCAAAGCCATCTGAGTCAAGGCAAGCCGAATCGAGAAGAATGGAGAATAATTCACTAATGTCACCTTGGTGAAACTTTGGTCACTAGCGTGACCAAAGTGTCTCTCATTC
>JAIUZE010008225.1:0-62317 GCA_022085475.1 Heliosperma pusillum | reverse complement strand
TTGGATGATTTTCGAGTGTAACTTTGATGCTTGCGAGTGTAACTCTAATTTTTTAGAGTGTTACTTTAACTTTTTAAGGCGGTTTGTATGTAAAAATTTGAATTTAAACAATTTTAACACCTTACGAGTGTAACTTTGATGCTTTTCGAGTGTAACTTTAATATTTTCGAGCGTAACTTTAAATTTTGAAGACGGTTTTCTCTATAATAATTTGAATATATATAACTTTAACATTTTACGAGTGTAGCTTTGCTGATTTTCGAGTGTAACTTTAATTTTTTTGAGACGGTTTTGTATATAAAAATTTGAATTTATATAATTTTAACATTTTACAAGTGTAACTTTGATGATTTACGAGTGTTACTTTAATATTTTACGAGTGTAACTTTAGTTATTTTAGGTCATTTTTAGTGGAATTTTTTGAATTTTATTACATGCTGAATTTATGTAATTTACTACAAAGTTAGTCCTTTATGAGTGTAACTGTAGTCCTCTAAGAATGTAACTGCAATACTTTATGAGTGTAACTGTAGTCCTCTATGAGTGTAACTGTAATCCAACCACCACAAACCAGCCCACACTCACAAAAAAAGGTAGATCTAGAAAAAAAAAAAAAAAGAGTAAAGACTAAAAAAAGAAACAGATCTGACATCAATAGGTGAAACTTTTAAGGTCATTTTGTGTTACTTAAATAGTGTTACATTAATAAATACTGTGTGTTACTTTAATAGATGATATATGTGACTTTAATAAATAAAATGTGTTACTTTAATAAATAAAATGTGTAACTTTAATAAATAAAATGTGTAACTTTAATAGACGATATATGTGACTTTAATAAACAAAATGTGTAACTTTAATAGACGATATATGTGACTTTAATAAATAAAATGTGTAACTTTAATAGACGATATATGTGACTTTAATAAATAAAATGTGTAACTTTTATAGAGAATTTATGTTACTTTAATAGAAGTCATTATTACTTGACACCTTTTTTTCAGATCTAGAATTAATAATTAGTGTTACTTTAATAAACGATATATGTGACTTTAATAAAGAATTTGTGTTACTTTAATAGATAATATGTGTTACTTTAATAAATAATATGTGTTACTTTAAAAGACGTCCAAATTTGACACATTTTTTTTAAATCTGAAAAAAAAATAAAAGAAAAACAAACAAAATAAACAAGAAAACCAAAAAATAAACACAATAAACCCCACCATTGACAACACCACCATCTTCCACCTACCCCATCCTTACCAACCCAGAACCCTCCCCCGACCCACAGAACCACCACCACGAGGCGGTAAGTCGACTGGAGGCAGAGGAGGAAAGAGGTGGTGGGTCGACCGGAGGGAGGAGGAGTCGCAATGGTGGCCGCTGGATGCCAAAACCGAAAAAAAAAAAGACTTAGAGGGAAAGAGGCGGTAGAGGTGGAGGAGGGTGGTGGCAGAAGAGGGAGGGAGGCGGACGAGAGCATGCGTCGGAGGGGGTTGTGGCGGTGGTTGGTGGTAGGGACAGCGGAGGAGGGAGGGTGGCGTGAGGGATGCAGATCTGGAGAAAAAAAGGTGGTGGCAGTGAGGAGGGAAGGCCGACGATGGTGTTGTCGAGTGGTGGCAGGGGAGGTCGGTGGCAGGGGAAGTCGTGGCGGCAGTGGTAAGTGAATGGTGGGTTATTTTTTGTAGGGTGGTGGGTGTGCGTCGGTGTTGGTGGTGGTTGGGTGGTGTTGGGTGGTGTTGGGTGAACAATGGAGGATGAATGATTTATTTGGATTTTGAATTTATTAGGGTTTTAGAGAGAGGAGAGAATGAATATTATGTGAGATAGAGAGAGAAGTAATTGTGAGAAAAAGTATATATATTGAATTAGGGTGGATTAGTGATTAATTAGTGAATGGTAGAGAGAGAGAGTGATATTAATCACCTTTTTGGAGTATCAATCTTAGCCATCCATCTCCCCATATCCAATGGCCCTAAAGAGGACTCAATGACTCTAAGGAAAGGGGTGGACTCAATTGATCTTTGCTCTCTCTCTATATATATATATATATATATATAATGAATCTCTAACCCCTAAGTAAACCAAATGGTTAAACGGTACTAATCCCGTAAATTGCACAAGGTTCAAAATTAATTTATTCCTTAAATATGTTCATTTTCATGTACTCGCATAATTTCTAACAAGTTGTTGATCATTCATGTGTCAAAAAGATAACGATAGGCATGTCCAGGGACACCAAAATGCTTATAACATCATAAAATCAGAACTTATGGAATATGATAATATGTTTAAATTTGTAAATATGTAAATAATTTAAATCATAAATGTTAAGAGTGGGGAGAGAGTAAAAAAAAATTAGAAGTGTTAAAGAGTGAGGAGAGAGAGAGTAATCAATATTTTGCTTTGGACGTGGGGCCCGCTTACCCTTTGCTTTCACGAATTTTTGCCGCCAATCAGAAACACTGAAATGTTTCTGCTTTAGTATATACTCCCTCCAATTTTTCATCTTCTTCCCTCTTTCCATATTGGGTCAATTGTGGTGATGTTCCCTCTTTCCTTATTTGTGAGTTGTTGTGTGGTCCAAATTTAATTGAATGTGGGGTAGTGTGTTTTGTGTGGTCCAAATTAATTTCCTTAATCCTTGTGTTCAAAAGAAAGGGGAAGAACATGGTAAATTGGAGGGAGTAGTAGATTAGTGAATTAGCCTCATGATATAGTATAGCTAGAAAAGTGGATGTGGTCTAGTGGATATTAATAGCATTGATCATAGAAGGATGGTATAGGTTGATTTATGATCAACCTAGTTTTCATACCTTATTAAAAAAAAATAGAAGGTAGGTAATGGCTTCAAGCCCTCTTGAAGTTAGTCAGTGATATTTTCTCTCTTATACCATTAATTTCTAAAGCTTCCTTCCCATTTTCTTTTATTTCTTTTCTCCCGTCAACTATATTCTTATCTTAACTCTTTTCCCTAATTATAAAAACTTAAATTTTTTAAGATATCTTCAGGTAACTTTCAAGTTTCAAGTTTCGATCATCAAGCTAAAAACCCTAATTTTATATTGTTTAACAATTTTAATTGGGTTATACATATTGATTTTTATATAAGATTGATGAATAAATGTAAAATTTTTTAAACGTTATGATCAAAAGTCCCATTTTATTGCTTATGATGATTTTAGAACTTGAAATGGCGTTGGATGATTTCCATTTTTCTAAACGTTATATTTTTTTTCGAAAAAATGTTTCTAGGAGGTCATGCATATAAGCATATTGAAAAGAGAAATTAAAATAGTTTGTTTCATTTCATTTTATTAGAAATCGAAAGATATCGGAATATGTAAATTATTGTTATTCAGTTGTGATTTTACAGAGGAATGACTTGTAGCTATTTATATGATAAGGGAGCTAAGCTATTTACAGGAACAATTGATGTAACAGCTAGAAATACAATATTTACGGAAACTATATCAATCAAATATTGTGTGCTAAACTTAGAGATATATGCTGCTAGAATCTTGGGTGAGCAACGGCTCTCTTGATATTATTAGCCCCCCTCAAGTTGGTGCGTGTAGGTTCGTAACGCCCAACTTGGATAGCAAGTCATAAAATGGAGTACGGGCGAGAGCTTTGGTAAATATATCGGCGAGCTGGTGCTTCGTATTGATGTACCCTGTTGTGATCACGCCTTTTTGTATTTCATCGCGTATAAAGTGGCAATCAATTTCAATATGTTTTGTCCGTTCGTGGAAGACCGGATTTTTCGCAATATGTAGTGCGGATTGATTGTCGCATAATAACTTGACTGGTTGTTTGTGAGGAATACCGAGGAAGGTAAGGAGCCCTTTGAGCCATTTGATTTCACAGGTGGTGTAAGCCATAGCACGGTATTCGGACTCAGCGGAGGAACGAGAGACCGTGTGTTGTTTCTTTGTTTTCCAGGAGATAGGAGATGATCCAAGTAAGATTAAGTAAGCGGAGAGAGTGCGTCGAGTCGATGGGCATGTGCCATAATTTGCGTCGCAGTATGCGAAAAGTGACAGGTCAGTATTGGCTCGAAGGAGTATTCCTTGACCCGGGGCATTCTTAATATATCGGACAACTTGTAGAGCGGCGTGCCAATGTTCGGTAGTGGGATTTTGCATAAATTGTGCCAAGGTGTGTACGGAATAGATGAGCTCGGGTCGAGTGATGGTGAGGTAGACTAGTCGACCCACTATGCGACGATAAGATAGCGGGTCTTTTAGTGGTGGCGCGGTGGACTCAGCCAAAGTATGATTAGGTTCCATAGGAATAGGTTTGGGTTTTGAATTAAGTAACCCAGTTTCTTTAAGGATATCGATGGCATGTTTGCGTTGTGAGACAAATATCCCGTTGTTGTTGCGAGCGCTTTCGAGACCAAGAAAGTATTTTAGAGTGCCTAGATCCTTCATGTGGAAACAGTCGCATAAGTAGGATTTAAATTTCTTGATCGTAATGGAATCATTGCCACATATGACAAGGTCATCGACATAAATGAGCACATGAATTTCTTTGCCGGGTGTCGTGATTGAAAAGAGCGAATGGTCATATGGGCATTGTTTGAACCCGAATTTAGTAAGAGCAGAGGCAAGTTTTTCATACCAGCATCGAGGGGCCTGTTTTAGACCGTAGAGTGATTTTCGAAGCCGACAGACTCGCCCATCTGAGTTTGGAAGAAACCCGGGTGGAGGCTTCATGTAGACCTCTTCTTGAAGATCGCCATGGAGAAAAGCGTTATGGACGTCCATTTGATGCGTTTCCCATTTCTTAGCCGCGGCAATAGCGAGAAGTGTCCGAACGGTGACCAATTTAATGGTCGGGGCGAACGTTTCTGTATAGTCGACGCCTTCAACTTGGCGATTGCCCATGACAACAAGGCGAGCTTTGTAGCGCTCAATTGTCCCATCGGCATTATATTTGATTTTGTAAACCCATTTTGAGCCGATTGCCTTTTTCGTCGGGGGCAAATGTTCGAGAGTCCACGTTTTATTTTTTTCGAGAGCATCTACTTCTCGCTGCATTGCTTCTTTCCATTTGGAATCCTGCATAGCTTCGTAAAAGGTGCTTGGCTCGTGATTTGTGGTCACGGCCGTTAAGAAGAGTTGGTGGTTAGCGGAAAACACATTATTACTAACAAAGTTGTGTAAAGGAAAACGAGTACCTGATGATGGTGACGATGCGTGGAGAGCATGTGACGAGGGAGGAGTTGTGTTTATGACAAAATCTTTTAGATTCGAGTTTAAAAACTTTTGACGATGTCCGCGTCCTAGAACGGTGGAATCGGGTTGAGTAGAGGATGGTGGGTTCTCAATGGGTGGCTCTACCGTGGTGGAAGAGGGCGAAGGTTCGCTGAAAGGGGTGGTGTTTGTTGTGGAGGCAGTATCCGTGGGGGGTGTGGTTGATGGTGGGGTGGTGTTGGGTGTGCTGGAGGAGTTTGAGGGATTGGCTAATATATGTTCAATAAGAACATGATCGGGTGAAGTGTTGTTGTTGAGAAGTGGGTCCATGGAAAGGTCCTCATGGTTGGCTGCTATATGTTTAATAGGTTGATACGGAAACTTTTCTTCAATAAAGACCACATCTCGTGACTCAAAGTAGGAACCCGTTTCGAGGTCGTAAAGACGCCATCCTTTTTTACCAAAAGGGTATCCAATGAAGAGACATTTACGACTATTAGGTGCAAATTTATCGTGGGATCGTTTTATCGTTTTCGCATAAGCTAAGCAACCAAAAGTGCGCATGTGATCCATTGGGGGAGTTTTATTAAAAAGAAGTTCGTAAGGGCTTCTACCGTTTAGAAGTTTGGAAGGGGTGCGATTTATTAAGTATACTGCAGTTAAAATGCATTCGCCCCAGAAGAAAATAGGTAAGAAAGCTTGAAAAAGAAGGGCGCGAGCAACATTTAAAATGTGACGGTGCTTCCTCTCAACGCGACCATTTTGTGGAGGTGTGTCAACGTTGGAGGTTTGAAAAAAAACGCCTTGTTCATCGAAAAAGGATTTTAGACAAGAAAATTCGGTACCATTATCGGTGCGCAAACATTTAATTTTCTTGTTGAATTGTCTTTCGACCATAGCAAAAAAATTTAATAATTTTTGACGCGCGTCACTTTTATGACGAAGAAGATAGACCCAAGTGGATCGTGAAAAATCATCGACAATTGTTAAAAAATATCTAGAACCACATGATCCATTTTCGGAGTAGGGGCCCCAAAGATCGCAATGAATTAAATCAAAAATAGCAATAGCATTATTAGAACTTAAATGAAAAGGTTCCCGAGTTTGTTTTGCACGGAGGCAAATATCACAAAACTTACTATGAAAAGTAGAACGAGATTGAGTATTATTCAAAACAGAAATAAAACGATTAATATCGGTAGAAGGGTGCCCCAACCTTCGGTGCCATAGTTCATTATTGTCAACCGTTCCCACCATAAAAGCTTTAGGCTCGAAATTGCGGACATCGTTCAAAAAATAAAGTCCCTCGCGCTGCTCACCTGCACCAATCACTATCTTCGAGGAATGGTCCTGGATTAAGCATAGATTATGAGAAAATTGGATAGTCAATGTATCGTCAAGTAATAAATTAGAAACTGAAATAAGGTGACATTGAAGATTGGGACCATATAATACATCCCGTAATATTAATCGGTTGGAGAGAATTATGTCCCCACTTTTTGTCACTGTAGTTCGGTCTCCATTCGGAAGACCGACGGATAAGGGAGCGATATTACGAATATTTGAAAAATGCGATAAGCAACCCGACATATGGTGGGATGCTCCGGTATCAATAATCCAAGAAGAAAGAGGAATATTACCATTGAGGCGATCATTGTTCGCTTTGTGTGCCTGCCATAGATGAACTAATTCGGCCCGATCAGCGGGATTTAAATTATTCAAATTCACACCATCAAAAGTAGCTGCACCAGATGACGAAGGAACCGGAGTATTTACCTGACCCATATTGGCACGAGGCACGATCTGAGCAGAGGAGTTTACGGCCTGAGCAGAGGCACGTTTCTGTCGTCCGCGGGGATCCGGGACAACAACTATCTGACTCGGATCATTCGGATCAGGACCCATATAAATTCTATCCCGAGGTCTATCCCCCCACCAGTCCGGGAAAATCCCGGTGACCCGAAAACAGGTTGTGTAAGTGTGACCTAGACGTTTGCAAGCAATGCACTTTTGGGGTAAATTTTCAGGCTGGTGTTGGGAGTTGTGGTTGACTCGATTATTGGTCGAATTAGACAGTACCCGTGCTGCAAATATCATTGGGTCAGACCGAGGTTCGGGGGTGGCGGAAGTCAAAGAACTACGCATACCTTCTTCTTGTAAGAGTCTGCTATAAATCTGATTGAGATTCGGTAGGGGGTCTGTTCCAAGAATATGGGAACAGAGAGTAGCAAAACGAGAGTCGAGACCCATAAGGAAGGAACGTACCCGTTTCTTCTCGCGTTGGCGGCCAAGGAGCGTGAGCAAATTGCAGGGGCACTGTTTGCAGCCACAATTCGGAAATCCTTCATTAGCAATGAGATCATCCCATAACTTTTTGATGCGCCCGTAATAAGCCATTACCGTCTCCGTCGGCCCCTGTTTACAAGAACTAATATCGTTTTCTAATTGAAAGATGTAAGCATCATTTACCACTGTAAAACGCTGCTTGATATCGGTCCATAGGAGAGTAGCATCGTCTTGCAGTGAAATAGATGTACGGAGTTCAGCTTCGATGGTATTAAAGATCCATGCCGAGACAAGGCATTGGCGGATCTCCAGGCTTTGAAATCGGCATCGTTTTCTGCTGGTTTGGAGATCGTTCCGTCAATGTAATCGAGTTTGCCTTTGGCAAGGAGAGCGAGACGGAAACAACGAGACCAATCGTCATAATTCTTGCCTGTAAATTCAACGTGTGTGATCTTCGTTCCCGGATTTTCGATGGGAACAATCGAGTAGGATGCAGGAGTTTTGTTTGCGGAGGTTTCGGCGTTCCGTCATTTTCGTGAAGAACGCAGAATAATTGTGAAATTATTGGGATTTGATTTTATTTCGGAAACACTGATACCATATTAGAAATCGAAAGATATCGGAATATGTAAATTATTGTTATTCAGTGTGATTTTACAGAGGAATGACTTGTAGCTATTTATATGATAAGGGAGCTAAGCTATTTACAGGAACAATTGATGTAACAGCTAGAAATACAATATTTACGGAAACTATATCAATCAAATATTGTGTGCTAAACTTAGAGATATATGCTGCTAGAATCTTGGGTGAGCAACGGCTCTCTTGATATTATTACATTTCATCCATTTGATCGTAGGTCATTGACTTGTCGAACCTTATCCTAGATGACAGTTGAAATTCAGTTTGCTTTGCACTATGCTTCTTAAAATGCACGCAGCACAGTAATAATTTTATAACCAATTTCAATTAAATTGTAACCGTGACTTATATGCAAAATCATAGTACAATGTTTCAGTTTCTACTTTTAATTATTTCATGTGCTCTTATTAGCATATGACAATTGATTATTAAGAAGTGTTGAAAATTTGGCACTCATGGCAGTTGGCCAGTTGCCATTAATCATCACCTCATATAATTGTCTTATTTTCTTAGTAAGATTTGGGTAAAAACTATGTTATATGGACCAATGGATCATATAGAAAAAACTATGTTTAGTAATCTAACCAAAAATTTAAATAATGAGGTGTAGAAAACCGTCAAACAAGGACCATATAGTATGGATTAGTTTTATTATCAAATAATCAGTAAGTCTTCCTTGTGACGAACATATCCGTCACAAACTTGAAAATCCTAACGAGTTAAGTATTCCCTATTTGAGACTCTGAGTAAATAAGACAAGTTTAAGGAATTACGACTAACTTGTCTTTTTCTACCTACGTGAGTATTATTTAACATGTTTACAAGTTTATGACGGATATGCCCGTCACAAATGAGAGTTTGTGGCAAATAATAGTGGTACTTAACCACTAGTAGTATATAAATTAAAGAATTTGTGACGATTTTTTCATAAATTATTATTTAGACTTTACATGAATGAAGTAAATGATCTACCAATTTTAAAATGAAATAAATACTATTATTGTCAAATTCTAAGCAAGATAAATAAGTAATCAACTTAAAAAACATTTATTAGCACCTACTATAAGAGGATGAAAGAGACATGTAACTATAAGAACATGCAAAAATGCTTTTACTCTTTGAAATTTGGGTTTCTTATTGATTTGAAGGTTAATATTCCTAATAAGTGCATTACTTAGAATTTCATTGTTACAGTTATCTTATCTAATCTCTCTCTAGAATCTAGAGAGAGTCTATCTCTCCTCTGCGAGAGTAGTTTCTTTCTTCCTTCTTGGATTTTGCATAAATTCTGCCACACTCTTTCTTCTTTCATTGGATAATTCCAAAAGCAATCTTTATTTTCTGGTCAAAAAATCGTTTTCGTCTTATTATATTCTAATGATTGCTTAAGTCTTTTGCTGATTGGGGAGTGCTATGCCGCTTAGGGTTCTCCCTCTTCTTCAATCAAGAATTTCTGCCAAGCGTCATTATTCTGGAATCTGGTGTTAGGGTTTCAAGTGATCTCGTCTCTATTTAAAGGGATCATTTATTGTTCTATTCATTCACATTTCATTCCCACTCTTATCTTTATCAAACATTTATTAGCTTCAATACTTCAATTTTAAGGTTTCAGTATGGAGAATGATTTGGGGTTTGGTGATCAAGCTTCTTCAGGCATTAATGCCAATGATTCTGATCCTCATTATAACTTTTACAACCATCAACCATTCCATGCAACCTTTCCAAACTCAGATTTCCAGCCAAATAATCCTAGTCATGCACATGCATGGCGTTTTCCTCGCTCAGGACTAGTCTTTAATCTGGATCCTGAGACCTTAGGTCTTTCTAGAGAGTTTTGGGGACAATGTATTCTCGGGTTCCTGGTAGATTATCGAGTTTTCAAAGTTCCTGCTCTCAATGATTTGATTAGGAAAGAGTGGAACTGTCGTGGAGAAGTTAAGGCTATGAGGTTGGGGGATATCTATGCAATTCATTGTGTTAATGATGAAGATCGAGAGGACCTGCTTGCTCGAACTTTTGTCTCGTTCCATGGAGCCTTAATGGTTTTTACAAGGTGGTTTCCTGATACTGTTCCTCGCACTGTCAGGTTTCCCTATGCAGATGTTTGGGTAAGAATCTGTGGTCTTCCTTTTGAGTATTTGAACATGCAAACAGCTAATATAGCTGGTCATCTCTTGAGTAGTCACTATGAAGTGGAAGCTTTTGATCATATTCCTAAAAATGATTACCTGCGTATTAAGGTGCGTATTCAGCTTAATGAGCCTCTAGTTCCTGGCTTCTTTCTTGCTCTAGACAGAGGTCACCTCCTATGGGTCCAGTGTAGGTATGAAGAGGTATTTAAATACTGTATTAGATGTGGTAAAATTGGTCATAATTCTGCATGCTGTAAGGTAAGTATCATGTCAATTGTTTCAAGTGTAAATGGAATGATGGATAAAGCCTCTGCTAAGGGCTTTGCAGTATTCCAGGCACAGAGTAATCACTCTATGTTTAATCTAGACCTAAGGGCAACTCCATCAACCTCTAAATATGTAAACTCTAAAGTTAGGCTGGGTGGCTGCATGAATGATCTAAATGATCTTGACCAAGGAAGAGGGGAAGAAGAGTATATTATTGATTTTAATTTGGGTACTACTTCTGGGGGGAAAGTCTATCCGGGTATGAGGTTTGCAGTGACCTCTCAACCTTTTGCTGGTCCTATCCTCTTTAATGTTGGTAGTGGAAATCATACTGGTAATGTAGAAAATGCTCAGAATGATATTAATATGAATACTGATGATCCATGTGAAATGCATAATGTCAATAATGCTGGTGGTGCTGAGAACCCTAGTGAGAATCAGAACCTAATGTTAACCAAAGCTCTATGCCAAATCAGAATCCTGTTGCTGTGGGAGATCCTTATGCTTCCTACTCAAATCACAATGGACTCGTCTTCAGATATGATAGGGACATTCACATTCAGGATGCAATTCTTAATCGTGTAGAGAGGGATTTTGAATGGGCCAAAATGGATGATGATAATAGGGGTTATAACCAGACTTTTGATCCTCCAAGTCAAGCCCCTCCTGTCAATCTTCAGGCTGCTTTTCCTCAACCAGTCATATCTTCTGATGGTCCAACTGCCTCTGAAGTACAAGCTGACTTAGATTTTGAAATGGGTGTGAAGAGGAACTCCAACCTCATTATTATTGATGATACTTCTGATTCAAATTACTCTACTCCTGAATGGCCAATGATGAGTTCTGAGTCAGAGTTTATTGATGCTGATAATGGTATGGGAGCAGATGGCACTTTTTACTCAGGAACTGATAATTCTGATAATCATGAAGCTTTGGGTGATGAGGATGGCCTTAATCTCAGTTTAGGTACAGGTAATTTGGCTTGTCTCAGTGCAGGTATTAAGGAGTTGCATTCTGTTGATGACTCTATATCAATCGCTGGTAGAGCTGGAGCAGTGAGATCAAAATCAACTGGTGCACTTCATGAAGACTCTAGCAGGAGGGGGGATCTCTATGAGATTGTTGCTGCTTCTATGGGTAATATTAATAAGAAAAGGAAATGCAGGTCTGAGAATGGAGAAACAGATATGTCGAAGGAGGCTATTCTTTCTGTTGGGCATGCCAAGTCATATCTCTATCAGTTAGCAAAGAAACATTGCTCCTATAATGGTTCCTTTTCCTCCAGCTGCAAGGGGACTGTGAGCTTTGGATTTCATATCAAAATTGGTGATGAGGATGCGGATTTTCTGGTGGATGATGTGGATAATGATCCGAGCAGTGCTTCAGCTATGAGGGAGTTTCAGGGTGTTGCGGGGGTTGACCCTTCTCAACCCTCTCTTGATAAATGATTAGCATGTCCTGGAATTGTAGGGGACTAAATAGCATGCTCTCTCCTACAATTCCTAAGCTTAGAGCATTGATAAACAATAAGTATTATGATTTTCTTTTTTTTGTTGGAAACCAAGTGTGATATAGGTTATGTAAGTTCTTTGTTTAAGTCGTCTGGTTTTGTTAAGTCTTGTGGGGTTAATGATGTGGGTGCTGCGGGTGGGCTCTGGGTGGGTTGGCGAGATAGCTTGATGGTGAAGTGAATTACATCATGTAGCAACTTCATCATCCTTTTGCTCAATGAAAGTTCTCCTTTGTCGTGGTACTTGATTCTGTTTTATGGTGCACCTGAGTCGTCTGACAGATCATCCGTACTTTATGCGCTTGAAAAATGGCTCACTACTCTTCCTTACCTATTCATTATTTTAGGGGATTTCAATCAGGTGGAATTTCATACCGACAAATTTAGTAAAAACAAAGGTACTATTAAAGGAGCGGATGTTTTTTGTAAATGGAAAATGGATAACAACTTGATTGATATTCCGTTTAAAGGCCCTCGCTTTACATGGTGTAATAATAGGAAGGGTATTCACAGAGTTTACGAAAGAATTGATAAGGCCTATGGATCAAAAGATTGGTTCTCTTATTTTCCGAGCTCAGGGGTCAAACATTATCCTATTCAAATCTCAGATCACGCGCCAATAGAGCTCGACCTTAACCTTACGGTCTGTCGAAAGATGAGATCTTACAAAATAGAGTCGTGGAGCTTAGAGGACAAGAATTGTCTAGCTCTAATTAGAAATAATTGGTCTTGTTGTGTTGAAGGTACTGCACAATTTAGTCTAGCTAGGAAACTTTCTAAGGTTAGAAGTGTTATAAAAAAGTGGACATTGGATAGGAAAAAAGAATGGAATGCAAAATGGGAAGATTTTGATGAGAAATTAGAGGTCGCAATGGAGAAGTCTTTATCACCCGGTGCGAATCCTTTCATGAAAGGGCCAATACGGAGGTAATAGACTTCGCTAAAGCAACGGCTCTTTTCTGGAAACAGCGTGCAAAAATAAAATGGAATATTGAAGGTGATACTTGTACTAAATTCTTTTTCAACTGGGTTAAAGGAATAGCTGGTAGGAATTTTATCTGTGGAATCAAAGATCGAAACGGAGATTGGACATATGAGGAAAACAATATTGGAGACTTATTTCAAAATCATTTTTATACCCTATTCAATCCGGAAAATATAAATGATAGCAGACTCCTCAGGTGGCGGGGTTTTGCTCTATCTTTCAGGAAGTAAAGTCCAGAGTGAAAGAAGATGATAAAGATTATCTCAGCAAGCTTTTCTCTAGAAAGGAAGTCCGAAAAGCGGGTTTTCAATTAGGACCTTTAAAATCTCCAGGTCCAGATGGTTTTCCTACACTCGGCACTTTATTAAGTCGGATGTCTCCAACGCCGTACTAGCAATTTTAAATGGGGGACAGGTGCTGCAAGAACTTAATCGTACATTCATAGTGCTTATTCCAAAATGCAGTGCGCCTCAAATTGTTGAAGATTTCAGGCCGATAAGCTTGTGTAATGTCATAATGCGGATTGTATCTAAATGCATTGCAAATCGATTATCAAGGGTTATGAAGTACCTAATTGGGCCATATCAAAATGCCTTCATTAAAGGGAGGCAGATCTCGGATAATATTCTTATTGCTAATGAGTTAATTGACTATATAAATCATCAAAAATCTGGAAGCTCAGGGAGATTTGCGTTTAAAGCTTATATGAGTAAGGCGTTTGATCGGGTAAGATGGGACTTCCTGGAAGGTACGTTAAACTGTTTTGGTTTTCCTGATTCTTTCGTCAGGCTTATTATGAGCTGTGTCAATTCTGTTTCATATGAAGTTCTAATTAACGGCTCTCCCATGAGACAATTTAAACCAAGATGTGGGTTACGTCAAGGGGATCCACTATCTCCGCTTCTTTTTATTATGTGTATGGAGATTCTATCTCAAAATGTCTCTGCAGCACAAGAAATGGGAATTATTTGTGGATTATCACCTGCAAGGAACTCGCCTAAAATATCTCATCTCTTCTTTGCGGATGACGCAGGGTTCTTAAATGATAAGGGTGGGGCAAGTCATAAGCTTGATAAAATTCTGAAAGAATTATGTGAAGCATCTGGACAGGTTATCAATCCAAAAAAATCTGGAGCCCTCTTTAGTCCTAGCACATCAATGGAATCGGCACAACAATGTATCAAGACTTTCAAGATTTCTAATAGCAATGGGTTAGGAAAATATTTAGGAATTAAAATAGATTTTGGGAATTCTAGGAAGGAAATTCTTAATACTGTTTTAGATAAAGTTAAAAGGAGAATTACCTCTTGGAATGCCATTTTCTTATCACCCGCTGGACGTCTGACTTTGATTTGTTCTGTTCTGTCCTCCCTCTCTAATTATACCCTATCGGTACTCAAAATACCGGTAAGTGTGGCAGATAGGATTAACTCCTTACTGTCACATTTCTGGTGGGCAGGGAATAAATCTTCAAAGACTATCCATTGGTGTAGTAGGAATTTCCTGAGTCTTCCAAAATCTGAAGGTGGTCTGGGTATTAGGAATATTAGATGTACTAACCAGGCTCTTTTGGGTAAGGTTGCTTGGCGTATAATTCAACACAAAGAATCTCTTTTAAGCCAATTTTTTTACGATAAGATTCTTAAGAATGGCGCTTCAACAGATTTGGAATCAATTAAGCGTTGTACCAGGGCTTCATGGGGAAGAAGAAGCATAATTCATGGACTGGAACTCATCATCCCATATTTAGGTTGGAAATTTGGAATAAATTCTAACTTAAATATCTGGAATGACAAATGGATAGCGGGTGAGGCCCCCCCTCACATTACATCTTTGGGATTTCGTCCACCAAGCCAAATGGAACAGTTGAAGGTTAAGGACTTAATTCTTCACTCTTCTACGTGGAACACTGAGAAAATAGCGGAACTTTTTGAACCTAATTGGGCTAATAAAATTGGGGCCATGCCAATATGCCAGTCAAGAAAGGAAGATTACTTATTTTGGACAAAGAATTCAACGGGTATTTACACTATCAAAAGTGGATATGCTCTTGCTCTAAACTCTTATTTGGAGAATAATAGTTCACACAAAGATCGACATAGAATTAATAGTTCCATTAAGATATTTTGTAGGAAGAATTTATGGCATCTTCCTATTTCTCAAAAGTGGAAGATTTTTCTATGAAAGGTGGTTACTAACACGCTTCCACTAAGGGCAGAATTTCATAAAAGGGATATGGACATTGATTATTCTTGTTTGTTTTGCAAAGGAACAATTGAAACGAACGCCCATCTCTTTCGAGACTGTATTCAAGTACAGAGGATTTGGGCTGCTTCCTCTCTGGGAATATCTGTTACAAATGATCATTTCATTGGGATTGAAGAATGGATAATCAACTGGTTAAATTATCTTGCCTTAATAAAAAATGATGATGAGAAGGGCATAGTCGTTTTCATCTCTATTCTTTGGTCTATCTGGTGCGTTCGTAACAGGCTGGTATGGGAAGATTATTTATACTCCCCGCAATTTTTCTTCCGACTGCAGGAAAAGGAGGCTGATTTAGCTTTGAAGGCTAAAAGTTATATTAAATATCAGGGAGAAAATGAAAACATCTCCTGTGACAATGACGGAGAGGAAATGAGGGATAAAATCCGGAATTTCTTTCCTTTCTTCTTGGTCGGGAAGGAATCAGGTTGCACTGTTACCCGCATAAAAGTTGATGCTAGTTGGGAATCCAATTTAAATGCTGCTTATGGATGGGTATCCTATGACGCCAAGAATACTCTGTTTTACAAAAATCAAAGCGGAAAATGCGCCTCAAGCCGAAGCAATTGGTATTCGTGGAGTACTCCAATGGGGAATGGAACAAGGAATTAATCATCTTCATGTACAATCTGATTGTCTGCAGGTTCTCAATCAATTAGCAGGTGTGGATCACGCGCATCATACAACAGCGGATATCATCAGAGACATTGAAAATTTATTGCCCTTCTTTCACTGTTTATGCGTTAGTTTTATGCCTCGCAACCTTAATAAGTTGGCACATGAGCTGGCTCAAGATGCGAGGGACTAGAAATAGGACTATAACTTTACTGCTGCCGAAAAAAAAAAAAAAAAAAAAAAATTTCATTGTTAAGTAGGTGTATACTATTAATAAACAATACCATAAATATAGACAAAATAACTTGTTTTTTTGTGTTTCTTTCATTGAATCCTACGATGCTTCGGTTCCAAGTTTTCACCCCAAGTAAATGAATTTTTGTTTTTCAGTTAAATTATGTTTGGTAAAGCTAAGTAAATTGATTTTTCTAACATGTGTGACTCGTACATGTTATTAATTAAGAATGTAAAACAAGAAAAGAACGATAAATTTTTTTTGTAAGACTGATAAAATTTGCACCCAATAAAAAATCGTGTGAAACTCAATTATAAGACCGATTTCACCCAAAACTTATTCCGTATACATTATAATGTACAAGGCGGATACACTAATGTAAATATAATAATGTTTCGATTATGTCTTTAATTATTTGTCTAATTCATATGATTATAAAGATTACTAGATTAGCTTCGAAAAAACATCAAATTCGGTCTATTCTCTTCAAACATAAAAATTACCGATTTTGACTATGGACCGAGGATTGGACCTAAGAGAATTCGGTCTCGTAAGAAACCTAAAACTTGTTTATACTCTAACTACGAGTGCTAAATGGAGTAATAAACTCCACGTTTAAAATTTTAAAATGGCTAAATTTGGCTGTTACAATCACTATATATATAGACAACAAATTAGTCACCAAAACCCTATGCTGCGCAACATGGAAATTAAATATTTATTAAAAATATTAATATTGTTAGTAATTTTAATTTGTGGAAAATGTGAAACAAATACTAGTAGTGAGAGTATAGCTTCCTTCACTAATGGTGGTCAATCCGTTCTTATTACTACTCACGAGGTATTGTACTTCTAAGAGCAACAACAATGGTCGTTTTTACTTAAGGACAAGCTTGATACCATTGTTGGACCTAGTTCGAAGGGCGTTCGTCCTTGTTGGTTTGTGCAGGCGAACTTGTTCGTCCTTGGAGAAGCCAACACGAAAAAGCAAAAGGGGAATAGATGGAGAGAGAGCGTGGGTGAAACGTATTGAAAATAAAAACAATAGGAAGCGTGGTCTTCAATTGCCCAAGAAGGAAACAAATGTGGGCCCTACTGACATTTAATTTCTCTGCATTTGTTTCCTTTATTTATGAGGAGAGTCTTGCATAATAGATAGTGGAATTTGGGTCCCATTTAAGAACAAAGGAAGAACATTTGCCATTATTACAAATGGTTATTAAAATGTTGAGTTTGTTCTTTAGTGACATGACGCTTATGTGTCAAAGGACAAACCCATTTTGGGTTCTTTCATTGTTGATGCTCTAACATACTCTTGATTTCTTGCTCTTTATTTTACCTCCTACAATTTATCTAGATTAATATATATAATTAAAGCATTATGTATATAGATCTTGTAAAATAAAATAATCATTTTATATTTATATTTTTTTTTCCGAAAGAGTGAATTTATCATTTCTTTTTGGATTTAGGTGAGGCGGCTCTTAGCACCGCAACAAGGCCAAGGACTACATGTTTTGTCCGTAAAACCTCCGTCTTCAAGGCCCAAACGAAAGGCAAATTATATGCCTTTATCAGGAATATTAGAGGTACTAGTTGTTTTACTAATACTTGGATATTGTATCTTTCAATATTACAATAGGAAAAAAGAGGAACGAGAAATTTCCATGCATGGCGTTAGGGTTGATATGTTATATATAAAAAAAATAGCAGCTTCATTGGAAATAATGTAACATACACTCTTGATGAGTTGATGCATGTTACTTGGTTGTTGTAAATTCTGAATTCTAAGTAATTTATGGATTATTATCTATATTGTGGTTTTTCACCAATTCTTCTTTGCTTTTACATGTGAAGATCAATCATGGATCGAGAACCGAGTGAGAGAATCAGCGATAAAGTTTGTTAATCTCCCTTCGAATAGTAGCCTTTACAATAAGCTACATGTAGTTTTTGACTAGTGTGTGCAAATCAAATACACATTTATCCAAATGATCAAGTATCTCATATATATATAAAAAAAAAAAAAAGTATCTTGTCAGCTCTCTTACACAAAAAAGTCGTGGCACATGTAGCAAGGAATATGTGTTATCTTGACTTCATATCCTTTATTCAAAATCGCAAAATGACTACTTTATATAATTTCGATTTTGTTTTTGGTGTTGCCTAGAGTCTCAAAGAGATGTATTTAGCCTCCAACTTAGATCCACTTATTAACCAAAATACCTTTTAAAATATAAATTATCAATCACGGTTTTTCCCCTCTTATGCACCCCAAAAAAAAAGTGTAAATAAAACCTAGTTTTTTATGATGCATTCACAATTTCACATACACTTACAGTTCAATGGTCTTACTCAGATCACGATCTGTTCATCTGACTCGAAATCTCGTACATATAATAATTTATAAATTACAGGTAACGTTTTATGTAAAAGAATGCAAGTTAATACTACATTCAAGGCTAGAGTGCTGGACCACTGATATTAATAAGACTGAATTATTAAACCAAAATAGAAATAAGACAATAAGATATAAAATTGATGCAAATATGTCATACTTTAATTTGTGCATCTGCAGTAATCTTTTACATATTTGATCACAATTGTTTACGTAGAGTCATATACATAGTGAGGTTATTCGTGGTCCTCATAAAATAAATCATTAAATAAGGACAAATGACAACACAATTATTTCTGATTTAAATGTGTTGGAGAATATTACGGTTTAAAATACCGTAATGAGAATAATATCAATATTATGAAATAAGTTATACGGAGTATTATGTTAACAATATTAGGAGATCTTATGTTTAGGTTTAGATCTTTATAAATCTATAAATACGGTACTATTGTATTTGCTTGACAGAACAAACTATCAATAATATAATGATTACGTTTATGTTTTCTCCTCTTAGATTCTAATAGAATGGCTTTGAAGTCATGACTTTGGCTAATTCATCTATGCCTCTAGAAATGAGCCTAATTATGTGGTATGCGAGATGAGAGCTTAACAAAATTATTAGTGTTAACAATGATGAATATTTGTATGGATTGCGTGTTTTGGTGTGAAATGAATTGCGGTAATAAAAGAGACTTGAAGGATTTATCCTCAAGACTCAAATGCCATTAAAAAAATAAATTGTTAAATTTTTCAAGTTTTCAAATTTCCACCTTTAATTTCAAATCCTTGTTCCATCACTTGGCGAGTACTCGCATTATCATGGTCGTCAGTTGGTCATTGTCTACTTGTTATACCCCAAGGAACGGAAAAATCCTACGATTGTCTAGATTTAATTTATACACCTCGCTAGATTGGGATGCTCATGAAACCGACAATAGTTATATTATGTTCAATGGAGGCTCTCAAGGCTAACCTCTAATTCGTCACGTTAATTAATCGATTGTACTAGCCGCGGGAGAGAATGGTAATTGATGACATATTTTTAAAACTATCATTATGGGTCGTAGATCACACATTTGTAATAAAAAGATGACATTGCGATTATAATAGTTTATTTGTATAGCAGCTATGGAAAACCAATTATATTAATTGGTATAAACTCCTGAATGAGAACGTGATATATAGTAGATTAGTAGCTAGGGAAAACCAATTATATTAATTGTGAAAACCAATTATATAGTAGCTGGTTTAAAACGTTATATTATGAATGAGAATTCCTCTATTTTGTGGCACCGGAGATTGGGACATATCTCCATTGAAAGGGTAAAAAGATTAATAAAGGATGGAGTACTTGATACTTTAGACTTTACTGATTTTGATACTTGTGTTAGTTGTATTAAGGGAAAGCAAACTAACATGTCTAAGAAAGGTGCAAAGAGGAGCTCTAACCAGTTAGAAATCATACATACGGATATTTGTTGTCCGAACATGAACGCTAATGATCCAAAATATTTTATCACCTTTATTGATGATTATTCACGTTATATGTATCTCTACTTACTTCGTTCTAAGGACGAAGCTTTTAATGCCTTTAAATTGTTTAAGCTTGAAGTAGAGAATCAATGCGGTAAGCGCATTATTAAGATTGTGAGATCAGATAGATGTGGTGAATACTATGGTAGATACACTGAAGACACGTACAAGCACCTAGTCCATTTGCTAAATTTCTTCAAGAGCATGGGATTGTTGCCCAATACACTATGTCTAGTTCTCCAGACCATAATGGTCTAGCAGAAAGAAGAAATAGAACATTAATTGAAATGGTGTGTTGTATGCGAAGTAATGTTAAACTTCCTTCATTTTTTTGGGTTGATGCTCTTAAGACGGCAACGTATATATTAAATCAGGTTCCTTCCAAGGCTGTCTCTAAGACACCTTTTGAGTTATTTAAATGAAGGAAACCGAGTTTGAGACATATACGCATTTGCGGATGCCCGTCGGAGGTGAGAGTGTATAATTCATAAGAAAAGAAACTTGATCCAAGGACTATTAGTGGGTATTTCATTGAATATGCCGAAAAGTCTTAAGGGTTATAGATTCTATTGTCCGTCTCATAATACAAGGATTGTGGAATCAAGAAATGCTAAATTTCTTGATAATGACTTGATTCGTGGGAGTGACCTAATTCAAAGTATTGTTCTAGAGAGGGATCATCATAATGAAGTTCCACCATCTAATTCAAGTGACAAATTGATTGTCATACATACTCCTTAAGTTCAATCGAGTGTTAGACAACCAGTGATAGAAAATCCACAAGTTGATAATAATCTAGTAGATCATGGAGTAAATGAGGATCATCCAGTTGATCAAAATGTTGATCAAGATCCTATAAAGAGATCTCCTAGAGAAAGACTATCGGCTATTCATGATGATTATGTTACGTATCTCCAAGAATTGGATTATAATGTTGAAGCTGATAATGATCCTGTGTCATTTTCGCAAGCCGTAAATTCTACAGATTCAAACTTATTGATAATGCTATGAAAAATGAGATGAATTCTATAGCATCTAATCGAGTTTGGGATCTCGTTGAATTGCCTAGTGGTGTAAAACCCATTGGGTGCAAGTAGGTCTTTAAGACTAAAATAAATTCACTTGAAAACATCGAGAGACATAAGGCAAGACTAAATTTCCGTCGCTTATTTTCGTCGCAAACAGCAGTAATTGCGACGGAATAATCCGCCGCACGTTATTTGCGACGTGATATCCGTCGCTAACAGAAATAGCGACGGATTACAGGTGGCACACAAGTCAAACAAGTATTCAATGTTTGCGACGGAAGTTCCGTCGCAAACATTGACTACTTGTTTGACTTGACTGCCACCTGTACAGCCAAGTCAAAGATAAAGTCAATGTTTGCGATGGAATTTCCGTCGCAAACATTGACTCTATCTGTGGCTTGGCTGTAAGTCAGTCAATTTTTGCGACGGAATTTCCGTCGCAACAATGCCTGTATTTTCCAGGAAATGGTTGTTTCTTGCATCCCCTCTATACGCGTTAAAACGACAAAAAACCTGCAAATAACATAAGTTTTCCAGCAGTTACGCGTCCAACAAAGTTACTAATGTAACACAAAACCATGCATGAACAAAGTTTTGATTTTATATCATAAAAGAAATTAAAGTCTTACAAATAAAAGGTTCTAAGTTCCAAATAGTAAACTAATCACTCAACCACACGGAGTAAATGGAGGGAAAGGGGTGAATGGGTTGGGCCTAGCATTATCGCCGCCATCATCATCAAAGTCGTCTCGACCCTGGTTAGGACCTCCAGTTCTGCAGTTTTGAATAGAATTTCTTGCAACCTGACTCAAGTACTCTTCTATAGCTGCAATCCTTCGAGCTTGCTCGTCGCGCTCTTGCCTAAGTGTCGCATTCTCCTTTGACAGCTTAGTAGCCAAACTTGGGGTGCACTGAGTCGGGTCTGAGGTAGCAACATGGTGCCTATGATGGTCAAACAAATAATCCGCCGCTGGTCCCAATCCGTAGCATCTTCCTTTCTCGTCAAATCCAGTCTCCTCATAATAGATCTCATTATCGTCGATGTTTTCGACTCCTTGACTTTGAAGCTCAGACTTCTTTGACATGATCTTATTCTGCATCACAAACAAGTTTAGAATTAGTAATTGTCATTTAAATTAAGTAGTTAATGTAATTAAATATATAAATGACAAATTAAACATAAATCACTTAACAAAAAAATGCATAACTTACATAGAGTTCAGCTGGTTTTTTGATAACCATCCACGGAACTTGTGCTTCTTTGTCTTCTCTAAGACTTGCACGGCATTTGGGATACTAGATGAATTTTTATCGACCTACAATTTAAATACTTGTTAGTATAACATATATATATATATATATATATATATATAAACGAAAGAAGATTTATATATACCATTTCGTCCATGATCCAACTCGGCATGTGCTCCTCGTCTTTCTGCGAGGCTCGGTAGATCATATGACGTAAACGGGTCTTCATGGCGTATTCCCAAGATTCCCTTACCATATCTGTATGGCGAGGATCGAAAGAAACCATTTGATGTCATGATTAAAAACATAAAGTTAGGAAAATATTAAGTAAATAAACAAAAAAAGATAAATCAATGAAAAGATAAATTGAGAAAAACAAATTTAAATAGATATAATTATAATATTTTAAATAATTATACGTCAAACCAGTTCCACCAAGACGACCGTAAATTATTTGACGCCTCTTTCCAGTTTGGCGCATGCTCCTTGTACCCGCAGATTATGGTCTCCGAAATCAGTTTAACCACATCTGAGTCACTGAACCTGAAATTAATGATCATAGTTAAATACATTATATATAAATATTACGATATGAACAATAATCATAATTATAATTAAACAATTAAAGTAAAAGTGACTAGTCTTACCATACACCTGTTTCCTTATCCGGATCGAGGCGGACTCTGCGAGTAGTAGTATCCACCTGTGTCGGTGGCACGTTCCTGTCATTCACTTGTTCATTCTCATCCTCCTGCGCTCTGTTTTCTACATTACTACAACTACCTCTTCTTCGTCGTCCGCCCGCCATATAGAGAAAAACTAAACTATTCAAAGTTGTCATGAATTAACAAACATGTACATTTAAATGACAAGAAACTATATATTGGTATTAATGAATAATAAAAACAACTGTCAACAGCTCAAATGAAATTGTTTTGCAAACGCCCATTGTTGGACCAATTTCATAGTTTTGATAATGACATGTGGTTACGTAATAATATGTTTTACTTGATATATCATATGCGTGTAATTGTGTGCTTTAGTCTTATTATAGCTAGCAACAATTATGAGAAGAAAGATCAAAGTTAGGCATAACTTTGATAAAGTCTGTGAGACAAAGTTATACCAACTTCAGGAATAACTTTGGAAGTGAACTTGGAGGTTATAGCTAACCAGGCATAACTTTAAGGAAAATCGCTTCAAACAAGATCTACATAAATCTACACAAGACTCGAGATGGAGGGTCTTTGTGATCAAGATGAAGAGATGATCCGTGTACTGAAGATCTTTGTGAAGATTAGATAGTATAGGTCGTCATTCGGTAACTATTCCATTCGAGAGAGTTTATGTTCAAAAGTTATAGCTTTAGTCTATGATTTTGGATGATAAAATATTGATGCATGATTTTGGAAATAAAATGTTTTGAAATGTTTTCAAAAGTGAAAGAGTATTTTTATTTATCAATTATTTTAATAGAGAATATATTTATGAGAATCTATTGGTTAGTAATACAACTTGTGGGTTGTCATGCTACCTAGGGTTTCTAATATATTCTATCTCAATTTGTTGTTAACCTAATTAGCCCACCTAGTGTTTGAGCCATCTAGGGTTTCATGGAAACCTAGTATTGAGCCACCTAGGGTTGCGTGCCTCCTAGGTTTTCGTGAGCTAGAGGATTTCGGCCTCCATAGGTTGTTTCCTTAGTTTACCTAATCTAGGATTCTACTATATCTTTACAACAATATTTTGAGATATCAAGATAAATATATTTCTATAAGATAAACCAAATAATATTTTGAGATAAAGATATTTCTAAAAGATAAGCAAATATTATTTTATGATAAGATAATTATCTTTATTAAATATTATACTAGGGTTTTAGATCTACTATGATTCTACTACTATAAATACTCATTCACATACAACTTGTAAAAGACACGACATACACACGAAACACAATACATCACACGGCTATTTATTTTACTTGTGTTGATTTTCCAAAATCGTTTTAAAGCAAACCTTTGAGCAAATATTTATTAATTTTAGAGTTTGTTTTTAAAAGAGTCGTGCATCAATTATTATCAATCGCTTGAGTGAAATACGTTATTGGAAAATAGTACATCATTATAAGCTTACAATTCTTTAACGGGAATTTGTGTGAGTTATATTGTACTTTCTTATTAGCGTAAGATAGTATAGAGTATTTAGCGATACTCACCTTGATTTATAATCATAGTGTTGATTATACGAGTGGGTTGATAATTTTTGTAATCCGTAGAAAGGTACTAAAAATTATTATTCGAGAATAGTGGACGTAGGTTTCAACGTGTGAAACTGAACCACTTCAAAAATCGTGTGCCTCTCTCTTATCTCTTTACTTTTCGTTATTTCGTTATTCGCGCTTACTTTGATTAATTAATTAGTTGATTTTAATTCATAAGATCAAATAATTAATTACCTATCATATAAATCGAAAAAGTGGGGCTAGTTTTTAATACTCAATTCACCCCCCCCCCCCCTCTTTCGTATTCGATCAATAGACTCTACAATTGGTATCAGAGCCTCGTGCTCTTGATTGCCTTACAGCAAGGAGTCTGATCCATTTATCTTTTTATTTTTATTTATTTTCCGCTGCATTTATTTTTATTTTAATGGATTCCAAACATCTGAAGTGTCCCGTATTCGATGGGAAGAACTACAGGTTATGGAAAAATATGATGACCCATTTCATAAAGGGTAACGATTGGGAGTGTTGGCTAATCATTAAGAATGGTCCTAATAAGATCATGCTTGGAACGGTCACTGGCACTTCTATCGAAAAGAAAGAAGATGACTATCTTGAGGCAGATTATAAGAAAGCTGAGAAAAATTCAAAGGCTATTAGTCTGTTGCAAAACGGCATGACCCATACTGAATTTGATCGTTTCTCATCTAGTTCTACTGCCAAGGAAATATGGGATGGTCTTGAGTTAGCTTATGAGGGGACAACTGTTGTCAAAAAGCAACGCATAGCTCTACTTATGCGAACATACGAATTGTTCTCCATGGAACAAAATGAATCGCTTGACAGCATGTCTACTCGCTTCTCCAGTATCATTAATGAATTGAAAAATCTTGGAAAAACTTTTGACTCCGAGGAAATTGCCAGAAAGATCCGTAGAAGTCTATCTAAACGATGGAGACCTAAGGTGACGGTAATTGAGGAATGTAAAGACCTATCTGACCTATCTTATCAAGAGCTACTTGGAACCCTGATGGCTCATGAGATTACTCTTGATGAAGATGCGGCAAATGATAGTAATAGCAAGAAGGTGGCTCTACAGGCCGAATCTAGTGAAAGACAAGATTCGGATCTTGAAGATGAAACAGTGTTATTTGCTAGACGTTTTAAGAAAAATTTCTTTAACAAACCACAAGGGAAAACGTTTAACAACAACACCAACAAATCTTACAAGAAGCCAATTGAGTCAAAAGGGTCTCTTTCTAGTCGTGGTTGCTTCAAATGTGGGGATAATGATCACATGATCAAAGATTGCCCTACATGGAAGAAAATCAAAGACAAAAATCAACGAGACAAAACCAAGAAGGAATTCAAGCAAGTGATGATGGCTTATTGCTGGGGAGATCTCGACACAGAAGACGACGAGTCAGAGGAAGAGGAAGTCGCCAACTTGTGTCTAAGCAATATCAGTCTTGACCTAATTTCTGACAGTGACAACGAAAGTGAATCCGAGATGTGTCTTGTTGGCAACTCAGATTCAGAACCAGACTCAGAAGATGACGAAGAGGTTAGTCATCTTGAACTTAAAAAGCAAGTTAAGAATTTATCTAAGAAGTCTTTAATTAAGTATTTTGAAGAAGTCTTAGATCATTGTCATGAGCAGAGTCTAGAATTGAAAGATCTTAAAGAACAAATCCTTGACATTGCTGAGGAAAACCAACTTCTTAAGGCCAAAGCTAAAAAGCTCAAGTCTAAAGTTATGGCAACTTCAGCGATAACTTCAGACAAGACAAATGTTGAGAAAGAAGCTCTTGAGTCTAAAGTTATAGCTAATGAAGCTATAATCTCAGAGTTGAAGCTCAACATTAAGCATCTTCAAGCCAAAGTTATAGCTAATGAAGCTATAACTTTAGAATTGAATAAAGTCAATGAGCTTTTACAATCTCAAGCTAAGGCAAAGGAAGTTGTTATTCTTGATCATGAGAAAGTAAATTCTTTTCTTTCTCAGCAATTGAAAGATTTGAAGGCTGAATTCTCCCAAGCCAAAAGTCAACATAATGAGGAGAAACTTATCTTGAACAAACGTTTCAATGATTTTCGTGAAAATTACAAAAAGAACAATCCCTCCAAAGACTTGAATGTAGATCATTCGTCGTGTCAAAAAGAAATTCAGTCTTTGAAGGAATTGCTCCTACATGCACGAAAAGTTCATGATAAGTGGGAAGGAAGTCAGAAGGTCTTAGACTTCCTTACCGAACAGTCTAATAATAACATGAAGAAAGGTCTTGGTCATGAATGCTATAGTCGTAGAGACCATGATAAGTGCAAATCCACTCCTTCTGACCGTGATTTCAGAAGAAGGAAGTACGTAAACCTTTCAGAATATCTGATTTGCAATTATTGTGGTCACAACGGTCATGTTAAAAACAATTGTGTTAAATATGTTAATGACAACAAAAATCAAACTGATTTTGTGAAAGAACGTGACGTGTCTAGTGTTAATGAGTCTGAACCTGAATCTCAACGTGATGAGATTAGAAACAATGAGTTTAGATGGTTTTATGACATGGCTTTCGATTACACTTCTGTACCTTCAAAATCTAAACCTAATGTGAATAAGAAGCAGTCGTTTAAACCTAATGTGCGTCACAACTACAACAAACCTGTTAATAAATCTAGCAAACCCTATCCTAAGAAGAAAAGAATTGTTAAACAAATATGGGTTAGGAAGGATCAAATACATAGAGTCACTAACCACAAAGGACCCAACTTAGCGTGGGTACCTAAAAGTTGTATTTGATTCTCTTGCAGATAATAGTGAAAGAAAACAATCTATGGTATCTCGACAGTGGATGTTCGAGACACATGACCGGAAACAAGAATCTCTTTCTTTCACTAGAGCCCTTCAACGGTGGCAAGGTCACCTTTTGAGACAACAAGAAGGGCAACATAATTGGTGTAGGTAAGATTGGTATATCTTCTTCACATGCTATCAATAACGTCTATCTGGTAGATGGCCTTAAGCATAACTTGCTAAGTATCTCTCAACTATGTGACAAAGGCAACAAAGTCGTTTTTCATTCCAATGTTTGTCGTATCATAGTTGAAGGAACTAGCAATGTTATCTTAGAAGGTCTACGTAAACGGAACGTGTATATGATTGATTTAAACAAAGTCACTACAAGTTCCTTTACGTGCATGAAAGTCACAGTGGATGATTCATGCCTGTGGCACAAGAGGTTTGCACACATCAGTCCAACGATTTTAAAGAAACTTAAGTCTTGGGATTTAGTTGAAGGTTTACCCTCAATCAAATTCGAACAGAAAAAATGTGTGACTCATGTGCCCGATACAAACAAGTTAGATCTTCATTCAAACCAAAACGAGTAGTAAGTACAGAGCGTCCACTTGAGTTGGTACACATGGATCTATGTGGACCTATGAAAGTTAGAAGCCGCGGTGGATCAAGGTACGTATTCGTCCTAGTCGACGACTACTCCAGGTATGTATGGCCTATCTTTCTATTTACTAAAGATGAAACTTTCGATGAGTTGTTGCATAGGGAAGAAGGGAAGATGCGAGGAAAAACAAAAAGTCACGCCTGTATCTGCACCCCTCCATGATAAAAAAATAGTTTCCATTCGTACGGATCATGGCACTGAATTTGATAATCAAGCTTTTATAGAATACTGTAGGGAGAATGGTGTAGGACATAACTTTTCTGCACCACGAACCCCACAACAAAATGGTGTCGTGGAACGTATGAATAGAACATTAGAGGACATGGCCCGCACTATGCTTTTGTGTAGTGGCCTTCCTAAGAGCTTTTGGGCAGAAGCCATTAGTACTGCATGCTATGTGCACAATAGAGCTATGATTAGACCTATTCTCAAAAAGACTCCCTATGAACTTTAAGAGGGAGAAAACCCAATATAGCTCACCTTCGTTGCTTCGGGAGTAAATGTTTTGTCCATAATAATGGAAAAATGGAAAAAAAGTAATTGGAGAAAATGTGAGCAAGTATCGCTTTTTTCTTTTCCCTTCAAGTGACGAAGCAGGTGTTTGTTGGTTATTCTAATCATAGTAAAGCTTTCAAAGTTTTTAAACAATAAGAACAAAACGTTGTGCACATATAAGAAAGTGTTCATGTTGTATTTGATGAAGATAATGTGCCTGAACAAGTTGAACAGAATGAAGAAGAAGACATGAATGATCCAGACTTTCGCCTTTCAAGGGAAGACGAGCCAGTTAATGATGAAGAAGTTATTGAAGGAATCCATGATGAACTTGACAAATCCGCAAATGACCTTGAACAGAGAACTGAGACAATTGTTGATGATACGAATGTCTCTTCTCAAAACAAGGAAAAGGAAACTGAAGTTATAGCTGATGATGCTATAACTTTGAACCAGGACCAAGATGGTATAACTGAAGTTGTACCAACTTCAGCTATAACCCCAGAGTCCAACTAAGGGGGAAGCAATCTTGATTCTGAATCATTTGAGGAAAGTGATAGTTCATCAAATGATGATGAGCCTAGGAACTCTAAGAAATGGAAATATAAGAGTTCTCATCCTATGGATAGTATTCTAGGAAGTTTGAATAGGGGAGTTCAAACGAGGCGAACATTAAATAATTTGTGTTCATTCTATTCTTTTCTGTCTACCATAGAGCCTACCAACATCAAAGAAGCTCTTGCAGAATCCGACTGGATTGTAGCAATGCAAGAGGAGCTTCAACAGTTCGAACGCAATAAAGTATGGCACCTTGTGCCACGACCTCCTAATCGAACTGTGATTGGTACTCGATGGGTATTTAGAAATAAATTGGATGATTCAGGAGTTATAGTTCGTAACAAGGCTCGATTGGTTGTTCAGGGTTATAATCAACAAGAAGGGATTGATTATGACGCGACATTCGCTCCAGTAGCAAGACTTGAAGCTATTCGCTTGCTCATCGCCTTCGCAGCTCATAAAGGAATGAAATTATTCCAAATGGACGTTAAGACTGCATTTCTTAACGGTTATTTGGAAGAAGAGGTTTTTGTTGAACAAACTCCTGGATTTTTGAATAGCAAGTTTCAAAACCATGTTTTTAAACTCGATAAAGCTTTATATGGTTTGAAACAAGCACCTAGGGCTTGGTACGACAGATTGTCAAAATTTTTATTACAAAACAATTTTAAAAGAGGATCTGTCGACAAAACCCTATTTCTAAAATCCGAGGGTTCTGATTTACTGGTTGCTCAAATTTATGTAGACGATATTATTTTTGGTTCTACTAACAATAAATTGTGCAAGTATTTTTCAGATCTTATGACCTCAGAATTTGAAATGAGCATGATGGGAGAATTGAAATTCTTCCTAGGACTGCAGATTCAACAAACCAAAGAAGGCATAAAGATTCACCAACAAAAAATATGTCAAGGAGCTAATCAAAAAATTTGGTATGGAAAACGCTCATCCAATGGACACACCTATGGTAACTGACAAAAAGTTGACCTTAGACGAAACTGGTAAGTCCGTAGATGAGACTACATATCGAGGTATGATTGGTTCTTTATTATATTTGACTGCAAGTAGACCTGACATTATGTTCAGCGTATGTGTCTGTGCTAGATTTCAATCATGTCCTAAGGAATCACATATGATTGCAGTTAAACGTATCTTGAGATATTTAATTGGTACATCTAACTTATATTTGTGGTATCCACTTGAGTGTAATTTCAATCTAGTAGGATATTCAGACGCAGATTATGCGGGATGTTCTTTAGATAGAAAAAGTACCTCTGGATTCGCTACTTTTGTTGGACCATGCATAATAACGCGGGGCTCAAAGAAGCAAAATTCGGTTGCGTTGTCTACTGCAGAAGCCGAATATATAGCTGCAGGACTGGTATGTTCCCAACTACTTTGGTTAAAGCAACAGCTATGTGATTATGGTGTTAATGTTGGTTGTATGCCTGTTTTCTGTGATAATACGAGTGCTATTGTTATTTCTAAGAACCCAGCTCAGCATTCTCGTACTAAGCATATAGACATTAGACATCATTTTCTGCGTGACCATGTAGAAAAAGGCAACATTAAACTCGAATTTTGTAGTACTGATGTTCAATGGGCTGACATTTTAACAAAGGCGTTAGCGAGAAGACGTTTTGAGATTTTGCGGTTGGAAATTGGTTTAATCGGTAGCAATTAAATTCATCGTATTTATTTTGTGAACCTGCGTGACTGGCTAGATTAAGACGAGATTATATGACTGTGTCCGCATATTTCATTGCTAGTATATTTGTGTTTAATATAATATATTTTACGTGAGTATCTTGCATATTTAGTGTTTTATGGAAATTGAATTATGAACCACTTATTTGCCAAAAACCTATATTATTCACTTTCCTAATCAAACCAAAATTCTACCCATGCAAATCTTTTTGGCCGAAATTCTCAAATCAATATTACCTTTCCATATCTTTTTATTTACCAAAACTCTATCCTTATCATATCCCAACAAAAATAACCACCCAATATTCTTTTCCTACCCAAATTCAAATTGAAAAAAAAAAAAAAAAAAAAAAAGGAAAATAGGGGATTGGAGCCGGCACAACATGTGCCTAAGTACAAAAGCTACCCTACATCTTACACAATCATAATTACCCTCCTCCACCTATTACTTTTACCACTTCAATACTCAACCAACTTTTACTATCTTCTTCATCAATCTCACGGCACCCACAACAACACACAATACCCAAACCTTCAACCCTTCAACAATGGCTTCTACTAGATCAAAAATTGCCAAAAACCCAAATCCTAAAACCCCCAAGCCAAGCATGCCTAAAAATACCTCTTCTCCTCCCACACAACAATCACCCAACCCAAACCAAACCGAGTCGGGTGCGGGTCTCGAGGGTACTAAGAGAAGACGGTTAAACAAAGGGAAAGGAAGACTCCAAGAAGAAGCCACAAACGAAACCACTGACACGGTTTCCGAGGAAACCACACGGGTAACTCTTCGTGATTTTTCGCCGCAAGAAACATCTTTGGGAATTGATAAACTCCGTCTTACAAAAGACGAAAGAAAACTTGTGAACCGGGTTGCTCAATATGGAATACACGGTGGTCGGTATTATCCTAAGGCTTGGTGTGACAAGTATAGGGCTTTGGGATTCTTTTCGGATTTTCTGAATTTCCAAGAATGGGAAACGGTGGCTGAGTTTTCGGGTCCGGTGTTTCCGATTGAGGTAATCCAGTTCTTTTCCTCTGTTTCTTTAGACAATGGAGTTTTGCATGCCGTCATAAATGGCCGTGCAGTTTCGTTTTCCGTGACGGACTTTTGTACTCTGTTTTTGGTTCCTGATGATGGAATCAAAATCAATCCGAGTACGTCATGGGAAGAACTGACGGACATGGCTAAGCTGGAGGTTAAGCAGTATTTTGATGTTGGGGCGACGGTGTCGAGTTGTGTGTTGGCTGGTAGTGTTTCTCCGAAACTGAAATTTCTGTTAAACTTTTTATGGAATACCGTGATTCCGCGGCGGGGCGGACGTGATAAAATTGCATGCTATGAGATGTTAGTCGTCAAGCATTGGTTGGAAGGAAACCGGGTTAATTTACCTTCTCTTGTTTTTAATCGCATTTCACAAACCGCTTTCTCGGTGACCGAAGACAAATTTTACTCTACTCTTGACTTGCCGTATGGCATGTGGCTGTCTCGGCTTTTTGAGTCAAAGGGAGTTGTTAATGTGCAAAATTATGGGGTCGCGGTAAAGGATGAGATGTGTGATACGTTCTTGAAATTTATGAAGCTTGATGCTAATGGTCCGGAATTGTTATTTTTGGTTAAAGGAGGTTCGGTTGGATTGTCTTCGGGTGGGGCTGATTTTTCTGTGATTGAATCAAAATTGGATATGTACATTGGTAGTATTATGGAGCGCTTGGATGCGCAGGATAAGAAAATTGAGACGGTTTTGGACACGGTTGTTCAAGCCGTGGCCGTGGGTTCTTTGGGCTCAACCCGTGACCAAGGTGGGTCGGGTGTGAGTCATGAGATGAGGACATGGATGGATGGTGTGGATGATCGCCTTGCTAAGTTGGAACGAAATATTATCGATTGTAAGCAAGAGGCGTATAGGCAAAGGGATAGGATGACATTCTTGGTGAGCCAAGGCGGGTCGTTGGTTAAGAGCGGAACGGAGATGCGTGAGGGAATGCGTACTATATACGATGCGACGGAGGCCCTTTCGTTGAAAGTTCGGAACTTTGATGTTTGCCTCACCGCTCAAGCTTCTCATGTATCAAATTGCCTTGACCGTCTCTCCACTCTTGAATACCGCACTAGGCCCGGTTATGTCGATCCTAACAAAATCCGTCAACCCAAAATGCCTTGATTTCTCTATCCTTGGTTGTTTTAACTCTTAAACTACTAATCCTATTCGGCTCATTTGGCTTATTTTGAAATTGTCTATTCGGCCCAATGGCAACTAATACTATCTTTTGTGGTTTGTAGTTTTAATTAACATTTACACTTTATTTTGCTTGATATATATCGTGTTATATTGCGTATTTTGCATATCTATTTCTTGCCTTGACATGTGTTATTCTAGTCGTTTCATGTCTTTGTTCTTGTCTTTTCAATGATGCCAAGAGGGGGAAGAAATGATATGATTTGAGTCTTTGCTTAAGCTTGCTCCTTGTCAAGACTCGTTATCTCTTAAATTCTCTCAAGCTATAACTTTGGCTAAGTTGTTTTGTTCTTGCGATCAAAGTTGCTATAACTTTGGAGTGCTTTGTTGAGGGGGAACTATACTTAGTCACTTTGTTAAGAGAAAATCATATGAGACTTGTCATCATCAAAAAGGGGGAATTTGTTGGACCAATTTGATAGTTTTGATAATGACATGTGTTAACGTAATAATATGTTTTACTCGATATATCATATGCGTATAATTGTGTGCTTTAGTCTTATTATAGCTAGCAACAATTATGAGAAGAAAGATCAAAGTTAGGCATAACTTTGATTAAGTCTGTGAGACAAAGTTATAACAACTTCAGGAATAACTTTGGAAGTGAACATGAAAGTTATAGCTAACCAGGCATAACTTTAAGGAAAATCGCTTCAAACAAGATCTACATAAATCTACACAAGACTCGAGATGGAGGGTCTTTGTGATCAAGATGAAGAGATGATCCGTATACTGAAGATCTTTGTGAAGATTAGATAGTATAGGTCGTCATTCGGTAACTATTCCATTCGAGAGATTTTATGTTCAAAAGTTATAGCTTTAGCCTATGATTTTGAATGATAAAATATTGATGCATGATTTTGGAAATAAAATGTTTTGAAATGTTTTCAAAAGTGAAAGAGTATTTTTATATTTATCAAAAGTTTTATTAGAGAATATATTTATGAGATTCTATTGGTTAGTAATACAACTTATGGGTTGTCATGCTACCTAGGGTTTCTAATATATTCTATCTCAATTTGTTGTTAACCTAATTAGCCCACCTAGTGGTTTGAGCCATCTAGGGTTTCGTGGAAACCTAGTATTGAGCCACCTAGGGTTGCGTGCCTCCTAGGGTTTCGTGAGCTAGAGGATTTCGGCCTCCATAGGTTGTTTCCTTAGTTTACCTAATCTAGGATTCTACTATATCTTTACAACAATATTTTGAGATATCAAGATAAATATATTTCTATAAGATAAACCAAATAATATTTTGAGATAAAGATATTTCTATAAGATTAGCAAATATTATTTTATGATAAGATAAGTATCTTTATTAAATATTATACTAGGGTTTTAGATCTACTATGATTCTTCTACTATAAATACTCATTCACATACTACTCTTTATTTCACACGACATACACGAAACACAATACTTTACACGGCTATTATTTTACTTGTGTTGATTTTCCAAAATCGTTTTAAAGCAAACCTTTTGAGCAAATATTTATTATTTTTAGAGTTTGTTTTTCAAAAGAATCGTGCATCAATTATTATCAATCGCTTGAGTGAAATACGTTATTGGATAATAGTACATCGTTATAAGCTTACAATTCTTTAACGAGAATTTGTGTGAGTTATATTGTACTTTCTTATTAGCGTAAGATAGTATAGAGTATTTAGCGATACTCACCTTGAGTTATAATCATAGTGTTGATTATACGAGTGGGTTGGTAATTTTTGTAATCCGTAGAAAGGTACTAAAAATTATTAATCGAGAATAGTGGACGTAGGTTTCAACGTGTGAAACTGAACCACTTCAAAAATCGTGTGCCTCTCTCTTATCTCTTTACTTTTCGTTATTTCGTTATTTGCGCTTACTTTGATTAATTAATTAGTTGATTTTAATTCATAAGATCAAATAATTAATTACATATCATATAAAAAAAAAGTGGGGCTAGTTTTTAATACTCAATTCCCCCCCCCCCCCCCCTCTTTCGTATTCGATCAATAGACTCTACACCCATACATTTAGAAAAGGTAGTTTCAACTAATATAAGAATTAGAAATAGTCTTATTCATCATCACTACTTGAATATTGGTTTTCGGAAATGTTATATTTAAAAAGGGAGTCTATAAAATCTTCTTCTTCCTCTTTATCTTCCTCTTTATCTTCTGCTCCGTCTTCCTTCCGCTTCTGCTCATCCTCCTTCTCCTCCTCTTCTACCTTCTCCTCATTATTGTCCTCTACTTGAGTTTCTTCTTCCTCCTCCTCTATAAATTCGTTAAAATATTTTTCCCTACCCTTTTGCCATTTGCATTCTTTTGTTTTTTATATCGATCTCTACCATATTTTCTACACTTATCGAGAAGACTATCATCATCCCAAAACAACATACATCCTATTTCACACGCATCTATCTTTTCATAAGGGAGTTGAAGAACTTTAAGAATATTTTTGGTTTCATAGAAGTTACGCGTCATAACATGATTTTCAGGAATAATGTCCCCTATAAATGACGCGATACCATCTACACATTTGTGGGGTAAATTGTATTCATATTTCAAAGTTACCAACCGTGAAGCTGACTGCAACAGAGAGATACGACTCCCCTCATACACCGGTTTATTGGCATGTTCCAACATTTTGAAAAAAGCTAGTACATTAGGATTTGGAGATTCATCAACCACTTCGGCGTCAACATTTTCTATATAATTTCATTAATGTTGTCGCGCAACGCATCCTCCATCATATCCCTATAAGGATTGTCAAACCTCTCCTCAACGGGAAAATTCTCACCATGGCACACCCAATCATAATAGTCATCGCAAAAGCCCCAAAGCCCTAGGTGTTTTCGTACTTCTTGTTCGGCTAAAATTTTTCTATTTCTACACTTTACACATGGGCACCTAATTTCCTTACATCTACCGTAATCTTCTTGTTTCTTAACATAATTAATGAATTCATTAACGCCCATTACAAACTCCTGCCTTAATTTTTTATTACAATCCAATCTTTCATACATCCACGCTCGTTGTACTCTTTTCATTTCAAATCTACATACACGTTTATAATTATTATTATCGACTTAAATAAATATTCAAAACAATAACAACAAGAACTAAAAGTGTACTAATAGCAATAACAACAACAACAACAACAACAACAACAACAACAACAACAACAACAACAACAACAACAACAACAACAACAACAACAACAACAACAACAACAACAACAACAACAACAACAACAACAACAACAACAACCACAACAACAACAACAACAACAACAACAACAACAACAACAACAACAACAACAACAACAACAACAACAACAACAACAACATCAACATCAACAACAACAACAACTATCTAACATCTTCAACCTGCAAAAAAAAAACAATATTTCGAGCTCATGGGTCCTTATCTCTCCAACCTAAACCCATCTTTGAATCTTTCATAACATTAGTAAATACTAATCATTTAATTAATTGTTATGAGACGAAAATTCGGCAGCAGTTCCCTACAGTTCTCCAAATACACAATGTTGAATGACTTGTCACTCGAATTATGTATTCAGAGAACATTAAAGGAACTGTCAACCAAAATTAATCGTCAAATAACAATTAAAAAAATAATTAGTATTTACCACCTAAATGGCATGAAAGATTCAAAGACAGTCCCAAAACGGGGACTATTCAAGAATTACACCTAATGTGTAATTCTTGAACGGGTACTAAGTCTATCATATATGAACAACATTTCCTTAATAATTGTGCCAAAAGTAAAGGTAGACAAATGACAGGGAAGGAGGGAGTAATAATAATTATACTATATTAATAATTATAACAATTCAAAGGAGGGAGGGAAATATGGGGTGGGGGCGGCGGCAGGGAGGGGGTGGTGGCGGCAGGCCACGGCGGCGCCGGCAGAGAGGGAAAGAGCATAAATAAAAGAAAGGGGAAAAGGAGGAAAGAGGAAGGGGGAGACGGATCCGGCCAGGGGAGGGGGGTGGCGCCGGCAAGGAGAGGAAGAAGGTGGCGCCGACAAGGGGATGGGGTGGTGGCGCCGGCAAAGGAGGGGGTGGTAGATCTGAAAAATCAATTTAAGAAGAGGGAGAGAGAGAGAGAAAGAGGAGCGTACCAATTGAAGGCTCCGGTGGTGTAGGTGGTGGCTCCGGTGGTCTTGGGTTAGGGTGGCGCCGGTGGGGTCTTGGGTAGGGTTGACGGAATTTGGCTTTTGTAAAATGAAACACGGGGAAAGAGAAAGGCTGTTTGGATATATCAAAAAAACTTGCGACGGAATTTCCGTCGCAAGTCCGTCGCAAATTTAATATTAAAAAAGACTTGCGACGGAAAATCCGTCGCAAGATCCGTCGCATAAGAACTTGCCACCTGGCTTTGCAGTTGTGAAATTTCAGTCAATGATTTGAACTTGCGACGGACATTCCGTCGCAAATGCCGTCGCAAGTAAACAATTTGCGACGGAAATTCCGTCGCAGAAGTTCCCGTCATGTTAAATTTCTAGGCGCCATGGCTGGAAACTCTGCTACGGAATATCCGTCGCAACTCCGTCGCAGGTTTCAATTTCCGTCGCAGGATCCGTCGCAAAGGTTTTTAGCTACGGAATTTATGTCCGTCGCAAATATTCTGTCGCTAATGAAATCCTTTTTTGTAGTGTTAAGATTGTGAGGTCAGATAGATGTGGTGAATACTATGGTAGATACGCTGAAAACACGTGCAAGCACCTGGTCTATTTGCTAAATTTCTTCAAGAGCATGGGATTGTTGCCCAATACACTATGCATGGTTCTCCAGACCATAATGGTGTAGCAGAAAGAAGAAATAGAACATTAATTGAAATGGTGTGTTGTATGCGAAGTAATGTTAAACTTCCTTCATTTTTTTGGGTTGATGCTTTTAAGACGGCAACGTATATATTAAATCGGGTTCCTTCCAAGGCTGTCTCTAAGACACCTTTTGAGTTATTTAAATGATGGAAACCGAGTTTGAGACATATACGCATTTGTGGATGCCCGTCGGAGGTGAGAGTGTATAATTCATAAGAAAAGAAACTTGATCCAAGGACTATTAGTGGGTATTTCATTGGATATGCCGAAAAGTCTAAGGGTTATATATTCTATTGTCCGTCTCATAATACAAGGATTGTGGAATCAAGAAATCCTAAATTTCTTGAGAATGACTTGATTAGTGGGAGGGACCTAATTCAGAGTATTGTTCTAGAGAGGGATCATCATAATGAAGTTCCACCATCTAATTCAAGTGACAGATTGATTGTCATACATACTCCTTAAGTTCAATCGAGTGTTAGACAACCAGTGATAGAAAATCTACAAGTTGATAATAATCTAGTAGATCATGGAGTAAATGAGGATCATCCAGTTGATCAAAATGTTGATCAAGATCCTATAAAGAGATCTCCTAGAGAAAGACGATCGGCTATTACTGATGATTATGTTACGTATCTCCAAGAATTGGATTATAATGTTGAAGCTGATAATGATCCTGTGTCATTTTCACAAGCCGTAAGTTCTACAGATTCAAACTTATTGATGAATGCTATGAAAAATGAGATGAATTCTATGGCATCTAACCGAGTTTGGGATCTCGTTGAATTGCCTTAGTGGTGTAAAACCCATTGGGTGCAAGTGGGTCTTTAAGACTAAAATAGATTCACTTGGAAACATCGAGAGACATAAGGCAAGACTCGTTGCTAAAGGATTCACTCAAAGGGAATGAATCGACTACACGGAGACTTTTTATCTTGTATCAAAGAAAGATTCTTTTCGAATTGTCATGGCATTAGTAGCTCATTTGGATTACGAGTTACATCATATGGATGTAAAAACGGCTTTTCTCAATGCTGCTTTAGAGGAAGAGGTTTATATGAAACAACCTGAAGGATTCTTCTCCAAAGATGGTGAGCATTTGGTTTGTAAGCTAAGTAAATCCATATACGGTTTGAAACAAGCATCCCGCCAATGGTATAAAAAGTTTCATGTAGTGATTTCTTCATTTGGTTTCTAAGAAAATGTCATGGATTAATGTATATATCTTAAGTTCAATGGGAGTAAAGTTTGCTTCCTTGTGTTGTATGTGGATGACATTTTGCGAGCAACCAATGATAAAGGGTTGCTACGTGAGGTGATACAATTCCTTTCAAGTAATTTTGATATGAAGGATATGGGTGAGGCATCTTATGTCATTGGCATTAAGATCCATAGAGATAGATCTCGAGGCCTTTTGGAACTGTCTCAAGAGGCCTATATCAATAAAGTACTTGAAAGATTCAGGATGAAAGATTGTTCAACAAGTGTAGTACCAATTGTGAAAGGTGACCGGTTCAGTTTGGACCAGTACCCTAGGAATGACATTGAAAGAGAAGAAATGAAGAACATTCCCTATGCTTCAGCTGTTGGTAGCATTATGTATGCTCAGGTTTGTACCAGACCTGACATTGCATGTGTGGTTGGAAATTTAGGAAAATATCAAAGTAACCCAGGTCTTGATCACTGGAAGGCTGCAAATAAAATGTTGAGATACCTTCAAGTATAGACGGACTGAGAATCTTGAAGTAGTAGGTTATTCCGACTCTGACTATGCTGGCTGCATAGATTCACGTAAATCCACATTAGGATATGTGTTTATGTTAGCTGATTGAGCTGTGTCATGGAGGAGTGTGAAGCAAACCTTGTCGGCTACTTCTACTATGGAGGCTGAGTTCGTATCTTGTTTTGAGGCTACCTCACATGGTGTTTGGTTGAAAAGTTTCGTATCTGGGCTAAGAGTTATTGACTCTATTTGTAGGCCATTAAGAATGTATTGTGATAATTCAGGTGCTAAGTTTATGGCTAAGAATAATAAGAGTGGAAGTCGAAGTAAACACATCGACATAAAGTATCTAGCCTTAAAAGAGCGTGTTCAGGAAAAGAAAGTGACCATTGAACACATTAGCACCACATAGTTGATGATTGCATATCCCTTAACTAAAGACATGCCAATTAAGAATTTCAAGGATCATGTAGTGAGAATGGGACTTGGTTCCATTATGTAGTACACTCATTCAGTTTTTGTAGAAACTTTTATTATGTTGGATATTTTCTCATTTGGATTTATGCGCATATTAATTAATTATGTTGAGAAATATCATTATTGTTTGAACATCGAGTAAACGTATGGTTTATTCATTAAGTTAAATCTGTGTGGTTTGAGTGACTTGATATATTGTGATACATGGAAGATTAATTCTCGTTTTAAGGGAATTCGCCGCTATGATCCATACGTTATGTCTCTTGTTAAATGAACTAAGTGGGAGAATGTAAGATATTTTCCATAGATAAATAAGTATTATAATAATATTTAATTAAGTTATTTTATGGAAAACTAATTTTGGTCCATTATGTGGGGTGGGATTTACCTAGGATTCCGTTCCCACTATTATCTCCCATAAATTTACCACTCACGATTAAGGAAGTTTCCAATTGACTCTTTGATGGCAAGAGTCTATATAAGGAACATATTGTTTTGATATAAGGTTCACCAAGCCTACCTCATACAGAAAATACACCATCTAAATTGTGAGGCTGAGGGATTGGAAACCAAGTCAGATATAAGGGATTAATAGATTCGGGTTATTTATCAAGGCGACTCAATTAATTATAAGCAATGACTGAAGGTAAGTAATCGATCTCTTTTATCGCTTCCCATTCAGTTTATACATGTTCATTATGAAACTAGAATATGTTCATTATTTAATTATAGAACTTAGATCAAACTCAAATGGAATTTTCATCTACCTTAAATATTGTTACTATAAAAGTTAGTTATCGAAATAGTACCCACGATAATTTTAACTAGAATTGTTAAAATTTGATCCGACTCGTTTTTTAAGGTCAAGACCCAAAAATATCGAGTCGCGATCCATTTGACTCGATTCAAAATTTTGTTAATTTAGAATCGCAGTCCGAGCCGAACACCCGTTGTATAAAACATAAATAGGTTATGGGCCCTAAACTGGCTCGGAACTTGAACAGGATTTGGCGTGCTGGAAACATGCAAGAAACTCTTGGACTAAGATGTCGAGTCAAGCAGATCATAGACTCTTGGATACGAGAAGCCGGTCATCCCATGTCATTGGCAAGGTCTAGTAACAAGGTTATGGTGGAAAAGTATCATTTTAGGTAGCTTGTTTCGCAGTACAAATATCAATTATCATTTTTTAGTGCAATACATCAAAATACTAGTTTTAAACCGGGGGCAGATGTGGGGGTAGGAATGGGTGCTTACCCCCGGAAAAAAAATTGCTTTGGGGGAGAAAGGGAAGAGAGAAATTTAATGAATTTCACGGGAGGGGAAATGAGGTGGGCAATTTAGTAAAACACAAGTTATCATTTAAGACGGTATTATTGACATAAGCTTAAGACAGATTAAATCGTGTATATAAGAAAATAGCATAGAGATAAGAAAAAAGCTACTGTTTGTAAAACATATACCTCGTTAAGTATGTATATAAGAAAAAAGCTTAAGACAGATTATCGACAAGTTGTGTATATAAGAAAAAAGCAGAATGCATATAGATAAGCAATATATAGAGTATTTGTCTTATATACACAAGTGATATGATACTCGTAAGTTTAAGACGGATAATATCGTTTAAAGAATACTGTTTGTAAAAACATATACCTCGTTAAGTATGTACCACGAAAGTACACATAAAAAATAAACACAAAGGTTAGTCTAAGACAAAGTATGTCTTTATTAGGTCTTTTAAACTTGCTTTAAATAAACTCTATGTGGTTGCCAAAGCAAGTGGACCCCAAGTTGCAGCCTACTTGTAAGAATTGGTTGTACGGGCGGTCAAAGAAGGGCCATCCCGTCTAACTCGCCCTTTACGCCACCCTCTTCCCTTGCCCGCTATCTCTTCCACACAGCCTGATCCGACCCAGGGCGCCCCCCCCCCACCCACTCACCTAGCATAACCGTTTAAAGACGGGGCCGACCCGAGCCCGCCCGAAGCCCGTCCTTCGGGTCCCCTCTTCCCGCCCCCAAGCCCGACACGCCCCACCTCACCCAGGGCCGGTTCCGGGCCCCTCACTTACCCCGGCCTGCCCCCAGCCCGGCCCGACCCGTCCAACCCGTATCTTTGACCACCCCTAATTGGTTGGTAAATTTTAGGGGTACATTGGTCCTATCAAGACAAATCGCGTGTCTAAGGTGATTCCCCACGTGAATTTAACAAAACCCTTCTCTTATTATTAGGTCTCTAACAATTTCTCAATAAATTTAGTAAAAGATTTTTCAAATTGATGGAAAAATGATACAAGTAATAAAACCAGAACATAAACTATAAAATGAGGTATTACTAAACAATCATTATATCATTATAGCATATGATAAACTAGATGTATTAAATAAACGAGATATTTTGATTCACGATCAATAAGAAAAGAATATGAAAACTTATATAAAGAAGTATAATAAAGTGGTCTCTCAAAAGTCTCAATAACTTTTTGAGAGATCCTCTCTTCAAATTTTTTGTGGATTAGTATAAAGTTCAGTAACCGAAAGGATTTGAATTTTTAGAGTGATTATAGTTAAATGAAATCTAGTAAATTAAAACTAAACAAATACCTAATGATAAAAAATCCAAAAAAATATAATTCTTGAATAAAGCTATAAATGATATAAGAGGGCTCGTCGAGCCTTCGAATCGGCTCGATCAAAGCTTGGCTTGTGCTCGATCAAACCGAGCTCGAGCTTGAGCTTTAGCAGAGCTTGCCTAAATCCGAGCCCGAGCTGATCCTGAACTTAACAAGGCTTGGCTCAAAAGCTTGATTGGGCTCGTTTAGTGTATAATGTTTATACTATAATATTAATTTAATTTCAAATTATATTTTATTTAGGCATTTATAATTGTATTATCATATAACATATTTTAGTATTTTATAAACTTATTTGTTTTTTTTTTAATATTTATATTTAGTTAGATTCAAAAGGGGTGAAAGAGAAAATAATATAATGACAAAACGAGCTTAAATTGAACTCGAGTCGAGCTCGAGCTTCAAATTTTTAGGCTCGATGAGCTGCAAGTCGAGTCCAGGCTCAAGCTCAAAATTCCGAGTCGAAGTCGAGCTCAAATCGGCTTATTTACAGCCTTATTCTTAAGTCAAGATTTATCCACAAATTAATTTAACCAATTGATAACCGACTATAAAGTATAAACTCTAAACTCCTAACTTAAAACTTTACTATTTTATTGTGAAACGGAAGTTTGTTGTTTCAGAATAAATGAATAATATGCTCGTTTCATTCCACGCTTTGTTTCTCAAGTATTTGATCATCACATGAGTCGTCTTTATCCTGGTTATCATTAGCCAATTGTTGGATCAAAATGAGATAAAGCCCAAGTAACCTTACTTTTTAATAACATGTTACACCCCTTCATCATTTTGTTCAGATCAGTAAATTCTCTTATAGAACCGTCATATAACATAAGACTGAGGTTTGGAAAAAAAATACAGAATTCTTATTTAGTTACATTCATCTTTAATATTGGTTTATTAATATTACTCGATATTTTATGACTAATACTGACATATTTAAATATGAAAATTATCAATATAACTTATTCAATGATGCAAAAAAAAAACTATTCTTGTACAAGTTAAATTAACTTATTTAGTTGGACTTTGTGTTATTGAGCTAATCTTTTAGTAAAATTGATTATGGCCATAACCAGAGGTATGTCCAGAATTTAAGATTTAGGTAGTAAATTGACCTAACAAATGGGTCAATCGGTTTGATTTTGGACGAGATAAAACCAATTCAATTTAAATTTATTTGACGATTTAACCTTAGTTTTGCTTTCATTTCGATTTCGAGCGGATTCAATTCGGTTAGTCATCAGTTTGTGTTATTTTGAGTCAGGTGCAGTTTAGTTGGGTCTATGTCATAATTTGTTTGAGTTAAAATAAAATATAGGTTAAGTGTACTTTACACATTTCAATTTGAAAATAATAGTTTATATTACCATTAGTAACTAAAGAAATAATGAAAAAAACCACCTAAAATATGAGTTTTTTGGGAGAAAATAAATATTCAAAAATCAGATCTATCGATTAATTTCTTATCGATTTAGATATATACAAGTATGGCTCTCATTCTGTTAGTTCTAAATTCAATTCAGTTTCGTTTTGATTTGAATTAAGTCAAGTTTCGAGTACTATTAAAATTACTCATATCGGGTATTCGATCGGTTATCAATACGGATGTTTTCGATTGATTTTTCTGGTTTGGGGTTATCCGGCTAACGTGCCGTCTAGTAGTAAATAACAAAAAACGCAAACAAGAAGCCAACTGTGACCACAATTTTTCCCATGGGTATTTTTCCAATTTGTTGCCGAATAAAAACTACATGGCATCTTTATTCTCAGGAATTGATAGTGAATTAACCATTTGGATCCGAATAAAAATTGAAGATGACCATAATTGTGGCTGAAATGTTTATGTTTGCACATTGTCCTAATAAACTACTTAATAAAAAAAAAGAAACCGAGTCCTTATTATTCGGGAAAATGAAGACCACGTCTAGCAAGGATCCAAAAGGAATCACTTGTACAGCTGCTTGAATCTGCGGCAAGCTTCCAAAACATTTTCTCGGTGACCAAAGGCGCTAACTCTAACAAAACCTTCACCTCCTGGTCCAAAACCACTACCAGGCGTGGTAACTATATGAGTCTTCTCAAGGATCTCACTGAAAACGTCCCACGAACTCCTGCCAGGGAAATGCACCCACACATATGGTGCATTTGTCCCTCCGTAAACATTGAATCCGAGGGACTTGAATGTATCCACTATTATGTTTGTGTTTTCTTTGTAGAAACCAACTACTTCTCCCATAGCCTGCATTTCATTGAAATAATCAATATGCCGCTTTAACGCACTAATACAGATAAAAGAGCCACTTCAGAATGAAATTACTACACTTGCTGTCAATCCGCATCATCTAATTCCTCAAAAATTCCTACTATGAATTAATCCATACTATACACTTAAGCTTAAGTTCTAGTGATGAGCATGCAGGTTTAGATTGAGGAGCATAGAGTTTAACTTTGAGGAGTACAGCACAGCTTTCACTTAAAAGAAGATTACACTACGAAAATTATAAGCAATGACAAGTGTAAATATAAATTATGCAATACTACGGCAATATTAATGAATATATAGCGCTGAAAAGTTCATCTGAATGTTTTGACCTACACCCTTCTTTCCTCTTTCACCTTTTCTCTTCCCTACACGGCTACCACCTCCACCGGGCGCCGAACATAAACCTTGGACTCCCCCCCCCCCCCCCCCCACACCATCCCCACTTAGCCAGGAAAGTCGAGTAGGGTCATCATGTAACACTAATTAAGAATTGTCGGTAAGACTCTTATGTGATAAGATTAACAGAACATGCAGGGTCTTGAGACCGCACTACCCCGCCACCAGCCCACCACCCCTACTCTACACGATCCTTCACCAACCCCAATTCTTCCTTGCACATATGACCTTCCACCCCGCATTTTCCTATACCATCCCCCAACTCTTGCTCATGTAGATGACTTTCCACACCACATTGTGTCCTAACCTGTACATCATCCCCTGCCCCCCCTTCCCCATACCTTTACTTTACATTCCTCCCCTTTAATTCAATTTTTCCATTAAAACCCCAGTTTTAAATTCTAGATCTACCAAGGATTAGAAAGAACATTGAAAAAGTAACATCTCATCACAAAATAATAAATTGAGAAAACCATTAAACATTCAATAATTTTATTGCCGTGGCTGATGAGGCGCAGCGTCTGCACTCTGCAGTGGTGGTTAGGTGGCGGCGAAAAAATTAGCAGTTAAAATTTTGGCATACCTATGAAAATTTTTATATGAACCTACAAAAAGTTGAACATACCAATAAAACATGTGTACTTATGACATATGTCGGTGTGAAACTTTTTTTAACGCGTCTTGAAATATTTGAACGTATCTACAAATAACGTGTATATTTAATCTTATGTGCTAATGTGTTTCGATGAACCTAGATGGTTCTCACAAGGAGATGAGGGATCTCACTATGAAACACCACACGGAGGCCTATGAAATATGTAAATATTCTGATTCGGTGACACAACTAACAAGAAACACCACTAGTGTAAGGTCACCAAGAAAACTTTCACGTACTAAATATACTCATGTCCATCACAGATCAACTGACCTGAAGGCCCTCTGGAGAAAGGCAAGCTAGACCACCTGCTTGGGATATGTTAGATGCTCCATTAAAGCAAGTACAAACAATGCGATTAAAGTCCTTGGCCACAGGGAATCCATCGGAAAACAAAAGGTCCTTCGGCACCACAGTCCAACCAAGGCGGACACCTGTGAATCCAGCATACTTGGAAAATGATGCTGTCTCTATAGCAACCTATAATATAGCTGAACAAATTAGCAATGTACAAAAGGAAGCTACATGATGGCACCTGTGAAACAACGTAAATTATACTTCACTCAATAGCATCACTACCATCAGATGCGGCCCATGCAGGAACATCGAGATTATTAGTTGTTATAATAATCATAATGGTAATGATAGTGAGTAGTAGTAGTAGTAGTAGCGGTGGTGGTGGTGGTGGTGGTGGTGGTAGTGGTGGTAGTAGTTATGGTCGTATTTTTTTCCAAAATGGTCGTCTTTTCGAGGTTTTCAATTTGAAAAAAAAAGTATCACTTTATGAACGTTTTTGGAAGAGTTATGGTCGGTTGAACGTATATAACCAAATAAACTTTGACCGACGATATCTCATGGCTACGAATTCATAAAGTAACGATTTTTTTTCGAGTCGAAGATCTCGAGAAGATGATCATTTTGAAAAAAAGATTCAACGCATTCCGAATTTATGATCATGAATTATACACGGTCAAAGTTTTTTTGAAAAAAAATTAGGGTACCATGTAGAATATGAAAAAATAGAGGGGTACCATGTAGAATTTCCCTATTTATTTTTATAGCATTATTTAAAAAAAAAAATTGAAGCATGTTTAGTTCAGTTATTCCACTCTATAACTGTCTTTTCATTAGCTTGTGACAGCGAAGCTAAGGATAAAGTCAAAATCCTGCACAATTGTCATCATCATTGCTCCAATGTGCCCAAAGAGGACCCTGCTTCAAGTGTAATGAGAACTAAGAAACACCAAATCACCTGTTTGGCCCCATTTCCTGGCCAACACAAGGTTGTTCCCTATTGACATTCAACCAAAAATAGATTGACCTTTTTGCTCCTAGAGTTTGTAGGGTCATCTACTTGAATAATTTTGGTTAAAATTTTAGACTTTCTATCACCTCAGTTACAGAACGATGCAAGAGATGCTAGGGATGGGGGATGATTTCCAGGGGTGGGCAATAATTTCCATTGGGGACGTGGTTGTTTCTGGCAGGCAAGAGGTTGTTTCTAGTAGGTAGGAAGATTAACGGACGGTGGAGGCAGGGTGGCTGGTTATGCAGTGGTGGCTGGTGAGGTAAGGGTAAATAGCTAAATTGTATTGACTAAAAATCACTTGCATAAAAAAATCAATCCAATGCCAAATGTAAAGAACCAGTTGAATAGGAGAGTAGTAAGGAAGTAATGTTGGCCAATGGCCTTACCTCTTTTGCACCGGGGATTTCAAAAATTGAGCGCGGGCTATCATCAGATATATACATTGCGTAGGCGGAATCGTAAACAATGATTGAGCCATTGTCTTTAGCAAATTGAACCAGCTGCGTTAGTTGTTCTCTAGTTGCAGCAGCACCAGTAGGATTGTTAGGTGAACAGAAGAAAATAATATCAGTCTTGGCAACAGCAGAAAGGTCTGGAAAGAAACCATTCTCGGGGTTACACCTCATGTACTCAATTTTACCATACTTCTCAGCACCCTTCTCGAAAAGTCCCGTCTGCCCCATCATGACACTTGAATCTACGTAAGCCTGATAAAATTTGAACAAAAACTCAAATTATTTACAAGTTTACTCTATACAATTGCATAAAGTGTATTGATACAGATTTGCTAACACCTGCACTCCTACCCAACAACTGAACAATCCAAAATACATTCAACAGTAGAAAGATGAAATTGAATTCTGCTAATTCTAATGCAGAAATCAACCAAGTGTTTTTCACAGAAATCAGCAAACAAATGACCTTTTCCATATGGACTAACCTCTAAAAAGTAGATTTCTTTTTAATCTACTGCCAAAGAGAAACGTATTGCAGGCCAACATCAGAAAGCTAGTCTAACCAATAGCATTCTATCTGGTCTTATGGACTCCGGGGGCCTGAGGATTGGTATAGTTGTGTCCTTGGTAGGGGTGTTCATAATTAACCGAACCGTAAAAACCGAACCGAAAAAACCGAAAACCGCCAATTTTGTAGGTACAATTAACCGAACCGAAAAAATAAAACGGTTCGGTGAACCGAACCGATTAAAAAATGCCTAAACCGGTTCGGTTCCGGTTCGCAGTTTGAAAATTTCGGTTAACCGAACCGAACCGATAATTAAAAGCCCACTGCACTTTCAGGCCCATGTATGTATATATATATAAGATATAGAACCCTAATCTCATTCTTCACTCTCTCTCACGCCTCACTCCATTTCCATTACGCCTAATCTCATGTCGCCGGTCATTTCCTGCCTTCATTCGTCGAGCCATTCTCCGGCAGGCCGACATCACATTTCGCCACACTTTTTTCTTTTCAAAAGTGACCACCAAACTTCGATCGCACCATAAAAAAATCGATTGCTACCTTCATTTCTCCATTACGCCATCCACTGCCGCCATTAGTCTTCATCGCCACACTCTCCGATGAACGACAAGTGAACATCGATCGGTTGCACTGGAGAACATGGATCGGAAATTGTGTATTCTGTCAGATTTTGAGGGTCTAGTTTTGTACCTCTTCCAATACCATCTAAGTTAGTTTTGTTTGCAATTTAGTAATTTGTGTTTGTTACAACATAGATCTGTAATAGCAAGATTTGCTTTTAGTTTTTTTATTCTTTTTATTCATCTTATATTCATAAGACTATATCAACAAGAAGTTATGGGCTTGAAGCATTTACTGTATAAGGTTTAAAACCGTGAATTTGTTATTTTTTTCATTATTTATTTAGTTCTCCCGGTTTTCGGTTAACCGGTATAACCGAACCGTTCTTATCGGTTCACCGAACCGGTAAAAACCGTTAAAAACGGTTCGGTTACGGTTTGGCTTTTTGGAGAACCGGTTGACCGGTTAACCGGTCAATTTAGCCGGTTCGGTTAACCAAACCGGTTTTGAACACCCCTAGTCCTTGGAGAGCTGAGGAAGCCAGAATGGTCAAGGTACTCATGTCTATGACACAAATGGTGGGGGCAAAATTTACATTACTGGAGTTTGTTTTCTTTCTGAGTGTACGTGATAATGGCAACCCTAAAATACAGAGGAAAGAACTATAAATAGTTAATAGAAATGGGGACATTCTTCATATAATAATGGAAATTGTCTTGCTTTATGCATTTAGTTATAGCCAAATAATTTAACTCTTAGATCTGAAAGGCTTGAGGTGCTTCAAACTCAAAGGCAACGATGCCCAGAAAGTGTGAAGCAAAGGCGTGCCCTCATAAAGAGGGGTGCACCATTTTCAAAATTAAAATTTTATTATCAATAGAAAACATCGTGAAACAATACAGCACATCACTTGTTGCGCCAAATGGACAAGATGCACCTAAGGTGATAGATAAGAGGACTAATTGACTGATAGAAGCTCAAAACATTCCTCAATATCCCCTCATCCTTTTTTCCCGATTTCATCCTCTATAATCCTCCTTTCGGTATCTCTGCATCTGCACAAATCTACCTTAATTCTCCTCCAACACTAGCCACTCCTTTCTTTTATATCTCTCCTCCTGCACCCACATACAACCTATGTAACCACCACGTGATCCACAAAACTACGTTAACAAACAAGCACACCTGTTAATAGAACTTACCACCATAATCAAGGAGTAGATATGCCAAGGAAAGACATGAATACCGGAAGTTGGTGGTCTGTGAGGAAGAGGTAGAGGTTTCACGAGGATACAAAGGCGTCGAGGGGAAATTAAGAGGAGATGGTATCCAGAAGAGAGGGATTAACTTGAAAGAAGAAAGTGGGCAGAAGGAGGACCGGGAAACGTAGTTGGATGACACGGCAAGAAGCAAGGTGAGGTGAAAAATAAAGAGGCAGAAAAAAGAGGGAGAAGGGGGAGGGGGGGAAGCGATGGGTAACCGGATGCTGGAAGTAGAAAAGAAGGCGGGACCTTCAGTGATGTGGGCAGGCCAGCAGTTCAATGATGGTGCTTCTAGATGCAGGTGGGCGGCAGTTAACTGGGAGTGGTACTAATTGATTTTAATTTAGGAGTTAGGATAACTAGTTAAATGAACCAAATTGAAAATTATTGAGACAATTAAATGATATTTCTGTAATTCTAGCAAATATATTTATATACTTCATTAAAAGCAACCAAGAAACGTACTAAAAAGAGAAAAAGAAAAAGAAAAAAAACTCTCTTAAAGATGATGATTGGACTTAAGGATCTAATTACCCAGTTTAAGCAATAAATTATTTTAAGGTAATGTTGACGTGCAATGGTGAACCATGCCTCAATGCACAAACAGAACCTTTCCCTATTCAATATAAAAAAAATTGTTGGCATGACCTCTCTACACACATTGTCATCAACAATTAACTTTTCTTACATTTTTTTTTTTGAGGGTTAAAATGTCAACCACATCAACATTCTGACACAAATAGTGCATGCCGTTGCTAAACTTGCTGCACAGAGACGCAAGAGGATACGAGTAAGACACAAAGTAATAACATATATAATCACAGTGAAATGTAACACCCCTTGCTGACAGAGAAGAGCCCTTGAAGTAGTATTACTGAGCATAGTTAAAAAATCAGAAAAATCAGAATATGCTAGGGCAACAGATTAGCATATTACATAAAAAATACCATACCGGATAAGATGGGTCTTGCACAGCCATAGTGACATCTGATCCAAAAAGCATCTACAATCAAGGAAGTTAATCAGTGTGTGTGTGTGTGTGTTTGAGTACAGCTATACATGTACCCAATAAAACTTGTAAAAAAAATAAGACAATGCATAAAAGCTGGTTGACGTAAAAAGGATATTGTCAGAGTACTGAGATTTCTAAATTAAATCATTCAGGTAATTAGATTAAGCGCAAAGTTAAAATAGTTCGTTATCATGTGATTTGAGAGCACGCCTTTTCTTAATCTTATAGCCTTGTACAAAACTCAAAATCTAACTGTATGAGTACAAGTCCTTAACCTAATGATTAGATGGGGAAATGGAAATAGAATAATTTCTGTCCAGATATAAAAAGCTTCGCTTATATATCATTATTATTATATCCTACTATGTGCCAACAGCCCTACAATAATGTGTTTAGAAAACCCTTTAATCAGTCGTGGATAAAGAACATCGGGCTTGGAGGGGAAGAAAGAGTAGTTATTGGGTCGGGGCAAGTGGAAAAGGTAAAACTAGCTTAACCGAAAAAAATGTTACGAAGTATAAAATATTAGGGAGGGCTATATTTACGAATTATCTAGGCAATAACAAATATGTTTATACTCCCTTTGTCTCACAATAAGGTTCATAACCCCATGCATAAGAATTAAGGAGGGCACGTATATGTGGAGGAAAATGCAAAATGAGAGATGTGGGTTTACAAATCACGGTAACCAAAAATGATGGACCAAAACGAAATAATGCAACATGTGAACGCTTTTGTGAGACAACCAGGAAGAGAAGTGGGAACCTCGTTCAGAGACAGTGGGTTTGGACAAAAATATGATGACGCCGAAAAGCTGAGGGGAAAAATGCTAATCCTTAAATTCAAATTAGCGATCACAAAGCCAGTACTTTCCCTAATACCAACGACACAATCAACTCATTGTCTTCTGGGCATCAAATTTATTGATCGAAAATAGACAGGAAATATTTAGAAAAGCGCCTGCAATGGACCCAAGATTACCACTGAAACAATGTCCACTAAACCAGTAAAGCAATTCTAATGAACCAAGCATTTTATCATTAAAAATTTGATCGAATGTTTAGATATTATGCTTTCAAGGGACACAATTTCATAATCATTAAACTCATTTGACTCCTGGGGGTCAAATTTATTCATTAAAAACAGAGGAACGGTTAGTAAGACACCTGCAATGGGAATTAGACCCAGGACTACCACTGAAACAAAGGCTACTGAAGCAATTCTAATGAACCGAGCAAATTAACATGAATCATTACGATTTGATGGTTAAATATTAATGATGCTTTCAAGAGACCCAATTTCATAATCATTACACTGGATATACTAGGACTAACCTGCAGACGGGATATGTCACACTTGGCACCATCTGAAACAAATATATCACTATCTTCAATGCCTAGGCTTCCATAATATGTAGAAGCAATTGCAGCTCTGAGTTTCTGCATTAGTAATCCATTTAGATTCATGAACAAATTATATTCAATAGTACGTTGAAAAGAAAGTCCAATATAAGATTGCATCAACAACAGAAAAATAAATATGTTGGATACCAAACAGTAAAGTAAGGTGATGGGAGAAATATGTTCCTAAAGAGAGACTGTGTATGAAAGAGCTTATTCAGTAGCAATAACACCAAAAGAAGGTTCATCAAACATCACAATGAGTTCTGCCCTCTTTTAGCCTCCTCCGACTTTGCGGAATTACCCATTCCCTCCCTGCCCGGCCAATACCTGTCCCCACAAAATGATCTGAAGTGACCAATCTTTAGCCTCCCTCAATCAACCTCACCAACGTCATCCTCCCACAACCATCTCCCTCTCCACCTCACAACTTTCCCACATGCGAACTACATCCAAGGTGAGGGTCACTCAATTGTATGGTGATAGTCTATACAGAGAGGAAAGCATGAAGATCTCAGTTGATTATTTTTCTAGCGTTCACATGTGTCAGGGAGAAGGGGGTGCAGAGTGGGTCGGATTAGGTGGTAGTAGGAAGCTCATTTGGTCAGCTGTGGTAGTCGTGGTGTCTGTCAAAATGGAAGCAAAGTCAAAGGCGATTTGTTTGGATGGTAGTGGTAGACTGGTGGTGTCTAATTATAGTATGGTGATGTCAATGAATTAGGGAGTTGATAATGATTGATGTGTGGGATAATTGGGTTAATTTTAGGTTAAATAGGACAAAATGAAGGTTAATCACGTGATCATAAGATTAGAAAGTGTAAAAGAGACATTTAATATCCCAAAGTAGACATCCAGGACAACATAAGCAGGAATCAAAAAATCAGACACCTAAAAAAGCGATAGGAAGATAGAGAAAGGCACACATGCCACCTACCTTTTCACCTTGCTCAGCTCCATAACCACTGTAACCTTCTAGAGTTGATAAAGTGTGTGCTCTCTGCAATGATATGCACATACAGATGCCCAGACATGAGAAGAAGATAGTTAAGAAATCCCCCTCCCACAGAAATTAAGCACTGCAAATAAGGTCTACAAATCAAACGTTGCATATTTATAATTGGAGATGGCCAAATCCACACAAAAAAGTATACAGTGACACAAGCCTGCACTTCATTCTTTATTTTTTCCTAAAAACATAGTAACTGAACTAAAGTAACCATTAAACTTTTTTTATAAAAGCCGCACAGAGTAAAGCATACTCGACAATGACACAGTGGCACTATATAATAGCCCAAGGAAAACCTACAATTGTTTGTAGTCGGATATTTAATGATATAAAGAAGGAATCACCAAATATAGTACACCTTAGCCATAGCAGATGTGATAACTTCAGGAATGGGCTCAGTAGTGTCACCAATACCAAGGCTGATGACTTTCGCATCCGGATATTTCTGCAAATGGATCCCTTTCCTTCTACCAATCTGAATAAAAAACGAAGTGATAGAGATAGTCAGAGGCAAATCGAAGAGAAAAACAAATAAGCAAATTACAACATGGTGATGATTTCATTACGGGTGACGCCTGTTCATAATAACACACCATGGGGTGCCGCTCATAAGTATGACAAATGACACCCTTAATGTAACTCCCATATACAAAACGAGAGTGCATAATTATGCTCTTATCTAATCTATACAAACAAGTAAATACAATTTCGGATTTGGAGTTTGTATGAAGCATATGACTCCACCGATATAATAGTTCCACAATTTGGAACTTGGAATCGTGATGGAAAATTAGAAAGAGACCGCATCATCAAAATTTTGATGTTTCCATTCAAGCCAAGTGCACAACCAAATTTAGAAAGGAATCAATGAATCCGGGACACACAAAGAGGGAAAAAGTGATACAATGTGGTAAATAATTTCTTTATTTTAAGCATTTAAAGAAAATCAATCCTTGAGAAAAGAAGTACCTCTGGAAAGAGATAACCAGCTTGAAGCTTTGCCATGTTTGCATTTCGTGAAACCTTAGTTGTGTGAGCTACATGGTCAATACATAATCAATGCATTTGATAGAGATTTAGCAACATATATAAGGAGCATACTAAGTGGTATGCCATATTTTTCTATAAAATAATTATTTATTGATTGTTACTAAACTATTATGCTAATATTTGAATAATAAAAATTATTTTAAGTCATTTCTTCAACTATCACATACAAAGTGCCCAAATTCTCATTTCAGACGGTCACTATCCGTCTCAAGCTTAGCTTAACATGGGTCAAATACCTACTAAATCATCCCACTGCCTAAAAAATATCAAAAAATTTGTCTATATTACCACCACTTGTAGTATTTGACTCATCTTAAAGTTTTAGACGGATAAAGGGTTTCGTGACGAAAGACGGGATAAGAAACGCATACCAGTCTGCTCAGCGTGTGGTACTGCGACGCATTTACACACTCCAGCAGCAATACTCTTACCGTGAATAACGGGAAATAACCGAATTCTGCAATTTCAATTAGCATTTCAATAAATTAATCCAACTATCAAAGTGTAAGAGCATCGATCAATTGAAACTGAAAAAAAAACCTTGAAGTGATAGGAGACGGAGCGAAAAAGGCAGAGGATGAAGAAGACAATGGAGGAGGTGAAATTATATGATTCACTATAGTCGATGATGAAATCGCCGCCATTATTATCTGTTAATAATTGTTGAATGTGAAGGAGAATGGAGTCGAAATCGGAGTAAAAGAGTCAAGTGAGTGAAGTGAGTAGGGTTTATCAATCAACAATTGGTTTTCCCTACGTTGGGCTTATTTTCGTTTGGGTTCGTTAATTCTCCTATATGACGGTCTTATACTACCAACAACTCGGTCGAGTTCGTAAGTTCGTAAGAGTCAAGTGACTGTTTCGACTTGAATAGTCAAGGTTTTATTTTGACAACTCTGTTCCACAAGTTGAAATATATGGATTTTGATTTATCCTAAAATTGGGGTATACTTATTGGCTTATGAATTTAGGGGTTGTTTGGTTTGGGGTCAGTAAAAAAGGGAAAGAGTATAAAAAAGTTTCATTCATTTTGGTGGTGTATGTTTGATCTATTTTTTCTTACCCTTACCCCACTTTCAAGAAGGGATATACTCATTATCTCTTAAAGTGATCCACCCCACCCCCTAAGGGTATCAATTTTCATTACCTTCCTAACAACAACCAACACCACAATTGTCAATATTCCACCCTCCGCCAATTGCCGCCTCCTACACCAACCACCTCGGCAGACGCCGGCATCATCACAGTTGAGACGGCGACGAACTTACCTTGCTAGTTATGACCACCGTCTAATACCCATAACTAACAACACAAATTCTCATTTAAGACGGGGTATCCGTCTTAAGCTTAAGACGGATACCATATTCTCTCACAAAATACCCATCAAGGGTGAGTGGAGAAGCACATGGGGGGTGCCCACCTTGTCCCCTCTACCCATTTCCTCTCACAAAATACCCGTCGCAAGATCCGACCCGTCACAAGCAAGACCTACTGAACTAACAAATCCCCAATTTCAAACCACCCCCAAAATCTCCTCTCGCATCCCCATATACACCAAATCTGATGTTTTTATGGATGAGGGAGGGGGTTTCGGTGGTGGTGGTGGTTCAAGAGTGTAGGTGTTATTTATATTGACGTTAGTGGTAGTGAGACGGGATATAGACGGCGCGAAGATGTTTGCTGGTGTGGTGGGACGCCGGTGGTGCGGGTGGTGGCGGCGTTGGTAGGGTAGGTGGTGGCTGGTGTTGTTCTTGGTGGGTGTAGGTGGCCGATGCGGTGGCCGATGCAAATGACCCTGATTATTAGGTATTCCTAGGCAAAAACATTGTTAGATACCTTGGTGCAAATGACCCTAAATGTTAGGTACTCCCTGACAAAAAAAACCATTTAGTTAAAGGAAGTTAGAAAGTTAGCGGGTCATTCTGTACATGATGAGGTGACTTCAGCAAATGGCTCTTAAGAGGGTGTTTTGTTGGATGGATTGGAATGGATTTAATCCATTCCAATGTTTGGTTGACCCTTTTTGGAATGGATTTAGAAACCCAATGAGTTCTAATTCCACCCAACTCCTTGGAATCTCATACCATAGTCTCATCTCATGATTCTAAATCCATTCATCCCTTATACAAACCCTACAATAATTAAAAAAAACAGAAAAAAAAAAAATCAACCGTATATATTACAAACTAGATTTCATGTTCGTGCGATGCACGGGTTTACACTAATGTCATTTTCTTAAATTTTCAATAACAATTAACTTATAGAAATTAGAAATAAATTTTAAAAGTTTGTCGTTTTAACGCATTACAGAGTAACTTTTAAGTATGTTGTATTATTTTATATCCTAATAAAAGAATCTTAATATTAATTTAACTTTTTATGGAATGTTATTCTTTTATTTAATAAAATTAAACAGTCTACTTAATTGCTTTGCGACCCAAATCATGTTATATATAGGACTTGTATTACAAAGATTACAAACTAGTAACAATACAAATAGGCACTAAGAAACAGAAATGAAAACAATTGTAAACGGTATTTATCAACCCACTTTCCTTAGAGTATTTTCGACCCTTATTGCCTTGGGTATCTCGAAAGTTGTGTAGGATAAGACGGTTTTACTTTGTCTTTAGGCAAGAACAAAGAACACTAGAACAATAGAGTTTGTCTTAGTTTTGTTTTTGTCAAAATCTGAAAAACTGAATTGAATGTTATGTTTTCATTCAATCCTCTCACATATATATAAAGATTTATGTGATAAGATACATAATATAAATATATATTATTTAATGAATAAAAGACATGGGATATCACCCAAAACTACCGTCGTTGTTTGAAACCCAAACAACACAAGAGAAAAGCGCGCGGAAAACAGAACAAATACCCAGAAAACTGAAACCCTGATCGGGGTTTTATATATCTTGGTACATTTAAATAATCAGAGACTTTCAGACACCCAAACCCTATCGGGGCTAGCCCACCCCGATCGGGGTTATGTCTCCCTTGTTTTATACACGCAAAACACTGAGTATTGTAAACATAAATTATAAGATCTTGATTAAAGCGATAATTACTGAGATATACTTACGTGGTGCAGCCATCAGATCTGATAACAAAATCACTTGAGAAAGATAAAGAATAAACCCTTATTCCTTTGCCTTTTCCTGCCTTCCTTATTCTCTAATTCACTTTCTTTATGTGTGTTTCTTAATATGAATGAATTAGGTTAAAGCACAAACAGGTGTGCTTATATACAGAGGTGGCAGGAGGGGCTTAATAGAATAAGTGGGCCTGATATGTTAATGGCCTGTAAACATTAACCGTAATCCACTTAAACTAGGACTCCTATTAAAAACCCGAAACAATATATTTAACCATTATTTAATTAAGGTGACTTATATCAGTAATTAGGTCCACATAATAGAGAATTAAATAATAATTCTTACATTCTCCCACTTGGACCATATTACTGATCAAAACATAATGTCACGCTTAAGTATAACATAAGACGCGTAGACGGTTAAATGAATACATGATGGGTTTATCTTAATTACCCTGATCATCCCTGAACAACTAGTTGAGTCATGGCGAAGACACTACTATAAAAGAGAAGTGGTCCTTCCATGTACTACGGACCAATCACTTGGAATAATCAGTCTGTACAAGGAGCAAACATAATCCCCAAATAATGTCCTTGAGGAAAAGGACTAATTCTGTTAATCGTGCAACAATAATGTATACAATAACAATAATACGATACAGAAAAGCGTTCGGAAATCATCATCATAATAAAACATAAGTCGATTAATCAAAACATAAGTGTCATTTATTACAAAGCACTAGCATGATCCAAACATAAACGAAAAGCCTTACTGATTATCCTCTAAACCCATATCAATAGCATGCTTCAAAAATGTCTTTGGAGGTAATCCCTTAGTTAAAGGATCTGCTATATTAGCACTAGTCATAATGTGCTCAATTGACACAGTGTTTTTCCGAACTTCCTCCTTAACTGACAAGTATTTCATTTCCATGTGCTTTATTCCCTTAGAATACTTGTCATTCTTCGAAAAGAAGACAGCTGCGGTATTATCACAATAAATTCTCAACGGCCTTGCAACAGAATTCATAATGTTAAGCCCTGAAAGAAAATTCCGCAACCATAAAGCTTGAATAGTAGCCTCAAAGCACGCTACAAACTCAGCTTCCATAGTGGATGAGGCAATAATTGTTTGTTTAGCACTTTTCCAGGAGATTGCTCCCCCAGCTAAAACAAACACATAACCAAAAGTGCTTTTCCTTGAATCCACGCATCCTCCAAAATCTGAGTCAGCATATCCAAGAACCTCAAGCTGATCAGTATGTCTATAAGTGAGCATTTTGTCCCTTGTTCCCTTCAAGTACCTTAAAACCTTCTTAGCCGCACTCCAATGACCCATTCCAGGATTGGACTGATATCGACCCAACATACCTACTGCAAAACTTATGTCAGGTCTTGTACAGACCTGCGCATACATTAAGCTTCCAACCAGAGATGCATAAGGAAAGTTTTTCATGGTATTTCGTTCTAGCTCAGTCTTAGGACACATACTTAGGCTGAACTTATCCCCTTTCTCTATAGGAACATCATTGGGATTACATTTTACCATGTTAAATCTTTCTAAAACTTTACTGATATAGGCTTTGTGAGACAACCCTAATGTTCTTTGTGATCTGTCTCGAGATATTTCCACCCCGATCACATAGGACGCCTCTCCCATATCTTTCACCTCAAAGTTGCTTGATAGGAAATCTTTAATTTGACGTAATAGTCCCAAATCACTGCTTGCTATAAGTATGTCATCGACATATAAGACCAAAAATGCAAACTTACTCCCACTGATCTTCAGGTATATACACTGATCAACAGTGTTTTCTTGAAACCCAAAGGAGGTAATGGTATTATGGAACTTAATATACCATTGTCGAGAAGCTTGCTTAAGTCCATAAATGGACTTCTTTAATATACAGACTTTGTCCTCTTTGCCATCAATAATGAAGCCTTCAGGCTGAGCCATGTAGACTTCTTCTTCCAAAATCCCATTCAAGAATGCCGTTTTCACATCCATTTGATGTAGCTCTAAATCAAAATGAGCTACAAAAGCTAAAATGATCCGTAATAATGAATCCTTCTTAGAAACTGGAGAGAAGGTTTCATTATAATCAATGCCTTCTTTCTGATTAAAGCCTTTAGTTATCAGTCTGGCTTTATGTCGTTCAATATAACCAGAGGAGTCGCGCTTGGTCTTAAAGACCCACTTGCAGCCGACAGCCTTATGACCTACTGGTAAATTGACCAACTCCCAGACCTCATTCTTAGCCATAGACTCCATCTCTTCTTTCATGACATTAATCCATTTATCGGAATCATTACAATTCATAGCTTGTGAAAACGTAACCGGATCATTATCAATACTAATGTCAAATTCACATTGTTGTAGATATACATAGTCATCTGAAGTAGTTGACTTTCTAGGTCTTGTGGATCTTCTTAATACTATTTCATTGGCTGTATCAACAACTTCAGTGGCAATGTTATCATTTGGGAGTGGAGGGTCATCAACGTTAGGTTCCGCAATATTGACTAGGTCAACATTATCATTATGTCATTATGTGGAACTTCATCAATTGAAATTGGGGGCAAAGAAGCTGGAATTGCCACCCTAACTTCATGACTATGACATCCCTTACCTGATCACTCCCACTAACTTTGCCATTCTCAAGGAATTTGGCATTTCCGGTTTCCACAATTCTTGTTTTGTGTGTAGGACAGTAAAACCTATACCCTTTAGACTTTTCTGGATAGCCGATAAAGAACCCACTAATAGTTCTTTGATCGAGTTTCCTTTCATGTGGATTATAAATGCGTGCCTCTGCTGGGCATCCCCATACATGCAAATGTTGAAGACTCGGTTTCCACCCTTTCCACAGTTCAAATGGTGTCTTTGAAACTGCCTTACTGGGAACCCGGTTTCCAACATACACAGCAGTCATAAGGGCATGCATCCACAACTTCATGGGTAAGTTGGTATTACTCATCATTGTCCTCACAACCTCTAATAGGGTTCGATTACGCCTCTCAGCTACACCATTCATCCATGGAGAACCAGGATTTGTGTACTGAGGGACAATACCCAAACTTTCAAGGAGTTTTGCAAAGGGACCAGGATGTTGTCCTGATTCATCATATTTGCCATAATATTCACCACCTCTATCTGACCTTATGATTTTCACTTTCTTTCTCAATTGCCTTTCCACCTCCTTAATGTAAACCTCTAAAGCGTTTACTGATTGAGATTTTTCATGCAAAAGGTAAAGATAACAATAACGTGAATAATCATCGATAAAGGTGATGAAATATTTCTCTCCGCTCATGGAGGGAACATCAAATGGACCACAAATGTCTGTATGTATAATTTCTAATAGAGCAGTGCTTCTTGTGGACCCTTTCTTGGTGTGTTTGGTTTGCTTACCTTTAATGCATTCCACACACGTCCCAAAATCCGTAAAATCAAGAGAAGGTAACATATTGTTTTTAACCAATATGTTCATTCTTTCTCTTGAAATATGGGCCAAACGTTTATGCCACAAGAAGGAGGAACTTTCATTAGATCTTCCACGTTTCGAACCAACATTATTATGCAGAGAAACATTATGAGAAACACAAAGAGATTCTGAAAACAATTTATCTAAATAAATTCGATACAATCCGTTTTCTAAAATCCCATAACCAACAAAAATATTGTCTCGATACATACTGAAACAACCTTGTCCAAAACATAATTTAAAACCATTATTATCTAACTTAGAAACTGAAATTAAATTGCGTCCGAAGGAGGGAACATAAAGTGTGTCCTCCAAAATCAACTTAAATCCAGTGCTTAATTCCAAGCTAAACCTTCCAATGGCTTCTACTGAGGCTTTTTCTTTATTCCCCATGTATAAGGAGGCCTCATTTGGATTTATGGTTCTTGTCATAAGGAATCCCTGCAAGGAATTCGAAATGTGTACATTAGAGCCTGTATCTAGCCACCAAGTGTTAGAGGGAACTTCAACATAATTTGATTCGAAACATACTAAAGCCAAAGGCTTACCCTTCTTTTCGAACCAATTCTTACGCTTTATGCAGTCTTGCTGAAAGTGCCCAGGTTTTCTACAGAAAAAGCAACTTTCCTGCTTCTTAATTTCCTTCTTTACGCCAGATGCAGACGGTTTATCAGAAGGGCTTGGCTTAATGCCCTTCCTGTTTCCAAACTTACCTTTTAGATTTCCCGCTTACATGATGCACATGATGTGCCTGGGGTAAACCACCATTCTTACTTGAGGCATCAGCCTCATCTTTCTGTTTGATTCTTGCTGCTTCCTGAACCAGTTTATTGGTCAATTCATTAACACTTCAAATTTCTTTAACAGTGTTGTAATGAAGGTGAAAAGCATCAAACTTATCTGGTAGAAAGTTGATTATAAACTGGGCAAGGAACAGATCCTCAACTTTCATGCCCATTTTTCCCAACTTAGCTGCCAGATTCGTCATATGCAGCACATGTTGCTGTTGGAGCCAGTGTCCTCCACAATTAGTGCAATAACATAAATAAATCTCTATAGGTTCACAGGGTATACTTTGTATTGTAATCAGTTGATTAACGTTTATCGATAACGGTTGGCTTGCTAGATAAGT
>JAIUZE010008224.1:0-14080 GCA_022085475.1 Heliosperma pusillum | reverse complement strand
AAATGACTTAAAAGTTCAGAAAAGTTTAAGACGACTTTAAAAGCCAAGAAAAGTAAATGACAACTTTAAAAAGTCAAGAAAAAGTCAAAGACGATTTAAAAGTCAAGAAAAGTCAAAGACGACCAAAAACGGTCTTTTCATGAAATTTCTCAAAAATTCCAAATACGAACGCGGAATTTCAAAATACGACTCGGAACAAAAATTCCTATATTAAAAACTTAAGTTCTACTGAAAAGTATCCATAAGCTATTGCTTAAGCAAATTGGGTACTTTTCGGGTTGTTACATACACACCTTATATATTAAAGTCACATATGTAGTCTATTAAAGTCACACAACTTATTTATAAAAGTATCACATTTTTTACTAAAGCTACACATTTCTTTTTTATGTTTTTTGTTTTTTTTTTCAAATTTGTTATGTTTTTATTTCTTTATTTTAGGTGTCGTTTTTTTTTATGATGTTTTTATTTCCAGATCTAAAGTTTATACTGAAGTAACACTTATAATAATTGAAGTTACACATGTTAGGATTGAAGTAACAAATTAAAGACTGAAGTTACACTTTTAAGGCTTGAAGTTTCACTTTTAAGGCTTGAAGTTTCACTTTTAAGGCTTGAAGTTACACTTTTAAATAATAAAGTTACACTGAAGTTTTTGTGTTTTTATTTTTTAGATCTCATTATTATTTTTCTGTTTTTCTTTGTATTTTTTAGATCTGAAAAGGTGGGTCAAACTTTAATGACGTCTATTAAAATATCACATATTATTTATTAAAGTCACACATATTGTATATTAAAGTAACACAAATTCTCTATTAAAGTCAAACATATTATATATTAAAGTAACATAAATTCTCTATTAAAGTTACACCTATTGTATATTAAAGTAACACAAATTATTTATTAAAGTAACACAAAATGACCTTAAAGTTACACTTGATATTATTAAAGTAACACACATTATTTTGTGGTTAGTGGTGTTGTTTCACTGAAGTTTCACATATAATGACTGAAGTTACACTTTAAGTTACTGAAGTTACCCATATAATGACTGAAGTTACACAGTTTTTTTTTTGTTGAAGTTACACATTTTTTTATATGTTTTATGTTTTTTTTTTAATTTGTTATGTTTTTATTTATTTATTTTAGATTTCGTTTTTTTATTTTTTTATGGTGTTTTTATTTCTAGATCTAAAGTTACACTAGACTAAAGTTATATAATTGAAGTTACATAGGTTTGGACTGAAGTTACATAGGTTTGGACTGAAATTACATAGATTTGGACTGAAGTGACACAAATAAGGGCTGAAGTTACACTCGTAATGACTGAAGTTACACTCATAAAAAGGCTAAAATCACATAAACTTGTCTTGAAGTTTCATAAATTCAAATTTATGTAGTCAAAATCAAATTTTGATTTGAAGTTACAAAAATAATGGTTGAAGTGACACTCGTAATGACTGAAGTTACACTCCTAAAAAGGCTAAAATCATATAAACTTGTCTTGAAGTTTCATAAATTCAAATTTATATAGTCGAAATCACATTTTAGTTTGAAATTTCATAAATAACGGTTGGAGTTACACTCATAATGATTGAAGTTACACTCATAAAAAGTCTAAAATCACATAAACTTGTCTTGCAGTTTCATAAATTTAAATTCATATAGTCGTAATCACATTTTAGCTTGAAGTCACACGAATAATGGTTGAAGTAACACTCGTATTGACTGAAGTTTCACTCATAAAAAGGCTAAAATCACATAAACTTGTCTTGAAGTTTCATAAATTCAAATTTATATAGTCGAAATCACATTTTAGTTTGAAGTTTCATAAATAACGGTTGAAGTTACACTTATAATGACTGAAGTTACACTCATAAAAAGTCTAAAATGACATAAATTTGTCTTGAAGTTTCATAAATTCAAATTTATATAGTCGAAATCACATTTTAGTTTGAAGTTTCACAAATATGGGCTGAAGTTACACTCACAAATCTCAGAAATTCAAAAGTGCTCAAAAAGTGATTAACTAAAGGCTAGAGAGAGAAAGTTAATTAATTAGTGCATAGGTAAATGATTAGTGTTAAGTGTGCTTTTGTCTCTACAATCTCATCCATTCATCTCCCTCATCCAATGGCCAAGATGAGGACTCATGTACTCACAAAAATTGGTGGACTCATAAGAACCTATCTATATATATATATATATATATATATATATATATATATATATATATATATATAGAGAGAGAGAGAGAGAGAGCTTAGTTCAATTGAATCCACCATATTCTTAGAGTCCTTGAGTCCTCATCCTAGCCATTGGATGAGGGTGATGGATGGCTGAGATTTGGGAGATTAAAAAATACACTTATTACTAATTAATTACCTATGCACTAATTAATTAACTTTCTCTCTCTAGCTTTTAATTAATCACTTTTTAAACACTTTTAAGCACTTTTGAGCACTTTTTAGCTGCTGAGATTTATGAGTGTAACTTTGATGCTTGCGAGTGTAACTCTAATGTTTTAGAGTGTAACTTTAAGTTTTTAAGGCGGTTTGTATACAAAAACTTGAATTTAAACAATTTTAACACCTTACGAGTGTAACTTTAATACTTTTCGAGTGTAACTCTAATATTTTCGAGCGTAACTTTAAATTTTAAAGACGGTTTTGATATAATAATTTGAATATATATACTTTTAACATTCTACGAGTGTAACTTTGCTGATTTTTGAGTGTAACTTTCATATTTTTTAGACGGTTTTGTATAAAAATTTGAATTTATATAATTTTGACATTTTACGAGTGTAAATTGGATGATTTTCGAGTGTAACTTTAATATTTTTTTAAGACGGTTTATTACTTATAAATTTAAATTTATATAATTTTTTACATTTTACGAGTATAATTCTAACATTTTAGGAGTGTAACTTTAATTTTTTTTAAGACGGTTTTGTACATAAAAATTTGAAATTATATAATTTTAACATTTTACAAGTGTAACTTTGATGATTTACGAGTGTAACTCTAATATTTTACGAGTGTAACTTTAGTAATTTTAGGTCATTTTGAGTGGAATTTTTTGAATTTTATTACATGTTGAATCTACGTAGTTTACTACAAATTTATGAGTGTTACTTTAGTCCTCTATGAGTGTAACTGTAGTCCTCTATGAGTGTAACTGTAGTCCTCTATGAGTGTAACTGTAGTCCTCAATGAGTGTAACTGTAATCCTCTATGAATGTAAATGTAGTAAAAACTATGTAAAAAGCAAGGTAGATCTAGAAAAAAAATTTGAAAACAAGAGTAAAAACTAAAAAAAGAAACAGATCTGACATCAACAAGTGTAACTTTTAAGGTCATTTTGTGTTACTTTAATAAATAATGTGTGTTACTTTAATATAAGAGATATGTGACTTTAATAAATAAAATGTGTAACTTTAATAGACGGTATATGTGACTTTAATAAATAAAAGGTGTAACTTTAATAGAGTCATTGTCAACAACAACTACACCCTTAATTCAGATTGGGAAACAATAATGGAAAAACATTTCTAAAAAATAGATATATAAATATTAAAACAAAAAACAAATCTGAAAGTCACAAGTGTAACCTTTAAGGTCATTTTGTGTTACTTTAATTAATAATGAATGTTACTTTAACAGACGATATATGTGACTTTAACAAATAAAGTGTGTAACTTTAATAGAGAATTTGTGTTACTTTAATAGAGAATTTGTGTTACTATAATAAAAATAATTGACATTTAACACCTTTTTCAAATTTGAAAAAATATATATATAAAAAAAACAACTAGATCTGAAAACTAAAAAAAAAAAACAAATCCCCAAAAATAAGGTTATTTGTGTTACTAAAATAAAAAATATATATATATGTTACTTTAATAAATAAGATGCGTTACTTTAACAGAGAATTCGTGTTATTTTAATAAACAATATGTGTAATTATAATCGGTGCATCGTCATCAACACCAACAACTACACCCTTTTTCAGATTTGGACAAAAATCCAAAAACAAAAATGAAAACAAGAATGAAAAAGAAAAAAAATATATACATAGAACTTAAATGACTAGATCTGAGAAAAGGAAAAAAAAAAAAAAGACACAACAACAACCACGACAACCCACCTCCGCCTTCAACCACCCACCCTAAACAACCAGCCCCACCCAACCCCGCGCTTACCAGCCCCCTCCTCTGACCACGACAACCAACAACGGTGTGGGTGGAGGAGATGGCGGCTGAGAAGGAGGAGGAAAGGAGGGGCGTCGGAGGAGAGAGGAGAGGCGGCTGAGAAGGAGGAGGAAAGGAGAGGCGTCGGAGGAGAGAGGAGAGGCAACAGTGGGCAGTGGAGGAGGCGGCCGAGAAGGGTAGTAGTCGTGTTGGTGGAAGTTGTGGTGGTTTTTATCAAATTTACATTTTTTTTCAGATCTACTTTTTTTTATAGTGACGGTGGAGGACGGTGGTCGTGGGGTTGTGTCTGGAGCACGGTGTTGGTGGGACGGTTGGTGGCGGGGATTGTTATTGTCGATGGAAGGTTGGTAGTGGTGGGTGTTGGTGATGGTTGGGTGGTGTTGTATGAGTAATGGAGTATGAGTGATTTATTTGGGGTTTGATTTATTTGGGGTTTGATTTATTTGGGTTTTAGAGAGATGAAGGGGATGAAATTATGTGAGATGAGAGAGAAGTAATTGTGAGGAAAAGTTTATATATTAAATGAGAGGGGAATTAGTGGAATTAATGATTAATTAGTGAAAGTAGAGAGGGAGTGATATTAATCACCCTTTAGGACTATCAATCTCAGCCTTCCATCTCCCCATATCCAATGGCTCTAAAGAGGACTCAAGGACTCTAGGGAATGGGGTGGACTCAATTGATCTTTGCTCTATATATATATATATATATATATATATATATATATATATATATATATATATATATATATAGAGAGAGAGAGAGAGAGAGAGCTTAGTTCAATTGAATCCACCATTTTCTTAGAGTCCTTGAGTCCTCATCCTAGTCATTGGATGAGGGAGATGGATGGCTGAGATTTGGGAGATTAAAAAATACACTTATCACTAATTAATTACCTATGCACTAATTAATTAACTTTCTCTCTCTAGCTTTACATTAATCACTTTTTAAACACTTTTAAGCACTTTTGAGCACTTTTTAGCTGCTGAGATTTATGAGTGTAACTTTGATGCTTGCGAGTGTAACTCTAATATTTTAGAGTGTAACTTTAAGTTTTTAAGGCGGTTTGTATACAAAAATTTGAATTTAAACAATTTTAACACCTTACGAGTGTAACTTTAATACTTTTCGAGTGTAACTCTAATATTTTCGAGCGTAACTTTAAATTTTAAAGACGGTTTTGATATAATACTTTGAATATATATACTTTTAACATTCTACAAGTATAACTTTGCTGATTTTCGAGTGTAACTTTAATATTTTTTAGACGGTTTTGTATAAAAATTTGAATTTATATAATTTTGACATTTTACGAGTGTAACTTGGATGATTTTCGAGTGTAACTTTAATATTTTTTTAAGACGGTTTATTACTTATAAATTTAAATTTATATAAATTTTTACATTTTACGAGTGTAATTCTAACATTTTAGGAGTGTAACTTTAATTTTTTTTAAGACGGTTTTGTACATAAAAATTTGAATTTATATAATTTTAACATTTTACAAGTGTAACTTTGATGATTTACGAGTGTAACTCTAATATTTTACGAGTGTAACTTTAATAATTTTAGGTCATTTTGAGTGGTATTTTTTGAATTTTATTACATGTTTAATCTACGTAATTTACTACAAATTTATGAGTGTTACTTTAGTCCTCTATGAGTGTTACTTTAGTCCTCTATAAGTGTAACTGTAGTTCTCTATGAGTGTAACTGTAGTGATCAATGAGTGTAACTGTAGTCCTCAATGAGTGTAACTGTAGTCCTCAATGAGTGTAACTGTAGTAAAAACTATGAAAAAAGCAAGGTAGATCTAGAAAAAGGTAGATCTAGAAAAAAAATTTGAAAACAAGAGTAAAAACTAAAAAAAGAAACAGATCTGACATCAACAAGTGTAACTTTTAAGGTCATTTTGTGTTACTTTAATAAATAATGTGTGTTACTTTAATACAAGATATATGTGACTTTAATAAATAAAATGTGTAACTTTAATAGACAGTATATGTGACTTTAATAAATAAGATATGTAACTTTAATAGAGAATTTGTGTTACTTTAATAGATAATGTGTAACTTTTTCAGATCTAGGAAAAAAATGTTACTAAAAAAAGAAATAGTTTTGACACCAACAAGTATAACTTTTAAGGTCATTTTGTGTTAATTTAATAGTGTTACTTTAATAGATGATATATGTGACTTTAATAAATAAAATGTGTAACTTTAATAAATAAAATGTATAACTTTAATAGAGAATATATGTGACTTTAATAAATAAAATGTGTAACTTTAATAGAGAATTTGTGTTACTTTAATAGAAGTCATTGTCACTTATACCCTTTTTCAGAACTAGAATTAAAAAAAAACACAAAACCAGATCCTAAAAAAAACAAAAAAAGAAGAGAGGATTAAAAGACTAAAAGAAATCAGAAAAAATTAGATCTAAAAAGACTAAAAAAATTAGAAAAAAAAAAAAATAGAAGAAGAGAGGAATGAGAACAAAAAATAAAGACTAGATCTGAAAAGAATAAAATAAAATGAACAAAAGAAAAAGGAGGAGGACGAACACCCCCACCACCACAGCCACCACCACAGGGGCAACCCAGATCTGGAAAAAAACAACTCCAACACCCTCAACCAGACCCCCCTCAACCCGACCACAACAACAAACCCCAATAACAACCACAACAACCACCCAATCTGGAAAAACAACCACCCCAATAACCCCCACGCCCTCACCAGCTACCCCCACCCACGCCCTCACGAGCGAGCCCCTCACCACCCACAACAACACAACCCACCAAACAGATCTGGAACCCCACAACAATCACCCAACACCAAACATAACATAGATCTGAAAAAAAAAACGAAAAAAAGAGAGAGAAATGTAGGCGGCAGGAGGATGGCGGCGCATGAGGGCGGTGGCAGAGGAGGACGGCGCAGCAGTGAGGAGAGCGGCGCGCGCGGCAGTGAGGAGAAGAAAAGAAAAAAGAAAGAAAAAAAAGGAAAAGAGAGTGTCGTGTTTATCGGGTGGTTGTCGGTGTGTTGGTGGTTGTGGCGTCGGGTGTGTATCGGGTGGTTGTGGGTGGCGTCGGGAGTGGTGTCAGGTTAGGGGTGGTTATGAGTTTTTTTTTGTGGTGGTGGTGAGGGGTTGGTGGTGGTGAGTTAGAGGAAGTGGTGGTGTTGGGTGGGTGTTTGTGAGTAAAAGGAAGGGATGAGTGATTGATTTTAGGTTTTATTTATTTGGGATTTGGGAGGTAGAGAGTGGAAGGAAATGAAATTATGTGGGATGAGAGAGAAGTGTTTGGGTGGAAAATGTTATATATTGAATTAGGGTTAGGATTAGTAGTTAATTAGTAAAGAAGAGAGAGAGTGGAAAATTAGTCCATTAATCCTTTTTGGGAGCACCAATCTCAGCCATCCATCCTTCTTCATCCAATGGTCCAAAAGAGGACTCAAGGACTCTAAGGAAGAGGGTGGACTCAATTGATCTTTGCTCTATATATATATATATATATATATATATATATATATATATAGATTTAGGATCCGGTGGAAACGACCACTCGGTGGAAAAAGTGGAAACGACCTATATGTACATTGATATATATGATAGATACACCATTTTTTTTCTCTTTAACAAATCTCACATACGCTTTTTATTATCATAGGTACGCATTTTACGAGAATTCTATATCTACTGTAGGTACACACTTTTACCAGATTTCTATGTACATTTTTTAAGGTCGTAGGTACACTTTTTCTATTCTAGGTACATTTGTTTTTACCAAATCTCACACATTTCAAACTATTGCCGGTATACTGAAATACGAATTATATAGGTACATTAAATATTATTCTAGTTACACAAAATATTATTCTAGGTACACAAATATACTACCTAAATACACGTATATAATAACAACCCCAAATTTAAAAATCCCCAAATCAACACTACAAATATCACGCATAACCATTGCACCACTACCACACATCCCTGAACAACACCCACCACCGTCACCATACTGGCGTCACTCATACCGGCGATCATGCAAGTAGGATACTGAGTGCACCGTTAACCTCCAACGGCGCCGACGACATTACTTATACCCATGTTGTGCACCACGAAAATAACCAAAGATCTCACCGGAGTTGTAGATCAAAGGCCTAGCACCAGGTTCGTCGATGTTTCAAAGTGTTCCGATGAATTAGAAGCGACGACGACGACGGTTGATTGGTGATGGTGATGATGGAGTTACTCTGATATCACGCGACAATTTGACGGAGTTGTTGGCCATCGTCGCCGATGGAGACAACATGGATTAAGTTGAGATGATATGTAATGGTGATGATGGAGTTGCGTCGGACAAGTAAGTGACGATGATAGGTGATGAACAGTGATGGGGCAATTTGGGTGGTGGGCTGATGATGTAAAGGTAGGAAGGGATATGATTTAGGGAAACTATATAAATGGAGTTTGGTTGTGAGAAAGTGATGCGCGTGGGATTTATCATGGTCGTTTCCACTTTTTGCACCGAGTGGTCGTTTGCACCGGATCTTGATTCTATATATATATATATATAGAGAGAGAGAAAGGATCAAGAGAGTCCATCCTAAAAGAGTGAGTCCATGAGTCCTCTTTGTGACCATTGGATGAGGGAGATGGATGGTTGAGATTGATACTCCTAAATGGTCATTAATACCACTATCTCTCTACTTTTTACTAATTAATCACTAATCTACCCTAATTCAATATATAAGCTTTTCTTCCCAACTACTTCTCTCTCATCTCACACAATATCTATCCTCTCCTCTCTCTCTAAAACCCTAATAAATTCAAAATCCCAAAATAATACTCATCCTTCATTCAACACAACCACCACCACAAAAACAAAACTAGATCTGAAAATAAAAAAGAAATCCCACCACCACCTCCTCCCCTGCCGCCTCCAGACCACCTGCCGCCAGACCACGGCCCTCCTCCACCACCAGACCGCCTGCACCGTCCACCACCCGCGGCCCTCCTCCACCACCAGACCACCGCCCGCGGCCTTCCCTTCTTTCTCCTCTCCTCCACCAGACCTCCTCCCTTCTCTCCTCTCCATCACCGACGACCCTCCTCTGTCCACCACGGCCGTCCTCCCTTCTTTCACCACCCTCCTCCCTTTTTTCCGACCGACCACAGCCATACGAACTCCTCACAACAACCGACCTCCGGCCATAACCGACCTACTCACAACAACCACAACCGACCTCTGTCCACCACGGCCACCACGGCCCTCCTCCCTTCTTTCACCACCATACTCCCTTTTCATTTTTCAGATTTGTTGTGTTGTGTTTTGTTTTTTTTTTTTTTTTCATTTTTTTAGATCTAATAAAGAGGCATTATGTTGTGTTGTGTTGTGTTGTGTTGTGTTTTGTTTATTTATTTTTTTTTTTCATTTTTTTAGATCTAATAAAGATGCGTCAAATGTACGTCTACTAAAGTAACACATATTGTCTACTAAAGTAACACATATCGTATATAAAAGTAACACATATATGTTGATGTTATTTTTTCTTTTTTCTTTTTATTTATTTTTTTTGAATCTATGTTTTTATTTTTTAGATCTCGTTTTTATATTACAAATTTTTTATGTTGGTTACTTTTTCAGATCTCAAAACCACCAATATTTTTATTTGGTTAGTGGTGTTGTTTTACTGAAGTTTCACATATAATAATTGAAGTTACACTTTTAGTAACTGAAGTTACACATTTTTTTATTGAAGTTACACATTTGTTTACTGAAGTTACACATATTGTTTACTGAAGTTACACATATTGTTTACTGAAGTTAGACATTTTGTTTACTGAAGTTACACATTTTGTTTACTGAAGTTACACATTTTGTTTACTGAAGTTACACATTTTGTTCACTGAAGTTACACATTTCTTTTTATGTTTTTTGTTTTTTTTTTCAAATTTGTTATGTTTTTATTTATTTATTTTAAATCTTGTTACACTATTTTATATTAAAGTGACACAGTTACGAGTTATATAACTGAATATACATGGATAAAGACTGAAGTAACATAGGTTTGAACTGAAGTTACATAGGTTTGGACTGACTTTACACTAGGAAAGGCTAAAGCATAAAGTTATACTGACTAAAGTTACACAAATAATAATTGAAGTTTCAAATTTTGGGTTAAAGTTGAACAAATAAGGGTTGAAGTTCCACTCGTAATGACTGAAGTTACCTAAATATGTCTTAAAGTTACATACATATGTCTTAAAATTAAAGTTACACAAATACGGTTTGAAGTCACACTTGTAAAGACTGGAGTTACATTCATAAAAAAGTTCAAATCATATAAATTGTCTCAAGTTACAAAAATTCAAATTTGTACCGTCGAAATCACATTTTAGCTTGAAGTTACACAAATAATGGTTGAAGTTACAATCAGAAAAAGCTAAAATGACATAAAATTGTCTTAAAGTTACATAAATTCAAATTCATATAGTCGAAATCATATTTTAGCTTGAAGTTACACAAATAATGGTTGAAGTTACACTCAGAAAAAGGCTAAAATTACATAAACTTGTCTTAAAGTTATAAAAATTCAAATTTATATAGTCGAAATCACATTTTAGTTTGAAGTTACACAAATAAGGGTTGAAGTTACACTCGTAATGACTGAAATTACACTCATAAAAAGTCTAAAATGACATAAACTTGTCTTGAAGTTTCATAAATTCAAATTTATATAGTCGAAATCACATTTTAGTTTGAAGTTACACAAATAAGGGTTGAAGTTACACTCGTATTGACTGAAATTACACTCATAAAAAGGCTAAAATCATATAAACTTATGTTGAAGTTTCATAAATTCAAATTTATATAGTCGAAATCACATTTTAGTTTGAAGTTACACAAATAGGTGCTGAAGTTACACTCATAAATCTTAGAAACTCAAAAGTGCCCAAAAGTGATTAACTAAAGGCTAGAGAGAGAAAGTTAATTAATTAGTGCACAGGTAATTGATTAGTGTTAAGTATGTTTTTGTCTCTACAATCTCATCCATCCATCTCCCTCATCCAATGGCTAAGATGAGGACTCATGGACTCACAAAAAATGGTGGACTCATAAGAACCTATCTCTATATATATATATATATATATATATATATATATAGGGTCAGGATCTGGTGAGAACCACTAACATAATGAGAACCATGAGAACTCTCACTAAATCTCCACCAAATCTTGTTTCGAAAGTTTTGATGGATCATTTACAATTAGTTTAGTTTATTCAATCAAAATATTTGCTTTAAGTAAACAAAATTTATTGATTATATTAAAAAAATATGTATTTAATATACATAAATTCAATTAGACAAACTAAAACTACTCTAAATGCATAAAAACGAGCACTAGGTGCATGAAAATTGTTACATACATGAAAATAATTACTAGGTGCATGAAAATAACTAGCTCTAGATGCATGAAAACAAGTACTAGGTGCATGAAAATTGTTAGATACATGAAACTGAGTACTAGATGCATTAAAAAGAGTAAAATCTATTTTGCCTCGATTTCAATAAGTAGCTTATTATTTTTCGGCCAAGAAATATGCTATCTAGGCATAATATTCTATGCCGAATCCAAATATTTCGTTAGTTTTAAAAAATAAATTTTGTAAGGCGGAGTTCTCACGGTTCTCATTATCTCAGTGGTTCTCACTGGATCCCAATTCTATATATATATATATATATATATATGATATCTATTCACCTTAATATAAAAGTGGCTAAGGGGGTTACTATTCCTAATGAACAGTACCCATTTCCCCAACTGTTGGGCCCTCTACTCAGCCAAGCTTTCCTCTTTGGCCTGACCTGCTTCTCATACATGATGTGGTCTTTCTTTGATATACACAAGTCAGCGTTCTACACTTCCACCTACAGACCTTATCTTTACGCTATCATTGCCTTACTTTTCCCATTACCTCTCCAAACACTCTACCCTTCTTCCTGCTTTTCTGTGCCATTTCTGTCCTCTTTATTTACCAGCCTTTCCTTGGAGCTTCAGTTTGTATCATTCTTTTGGGAACCGTGATGGCTTTTTGGCACCCATCTTGAAGTTGTGGGTATAATTTCTTCTACTTCTTTTTTAATCTTTATTTTCTTGTTAAATGATCTGGGTTTTGTTTAATTTTCATAGTTCCACCATTCTTTTTTATTCCGTGCTTCCGCTAATAGAGAACCTGGAGTTAGGTGTTGGTATGTATCTATCAAACTTAACAATGGATTTTTGGTGCTGCTGTTACTCAACTCCCCTCTTTCCTGCTCTTGTAAGATCTCATTTTTTATATTGTATAAGGTTTTATCCCATTTCTCCCAATTTTACCGAGGATATCCTTGTATTATGCTTAACTTTGAGTTGAACTCTTTGTTAGTATTTAGCTAGCATTTTTTGTTTCCTTCGAGGATAAAGATGAGTTAATTAGTTTTTATAAATGTTTTTCGCTCCGCTTTCAACTGTTCAGCTTCTACTGTGGTACGTACAGTAAAGATTCTACAATTCAATGAACACATTCATAAGCTTGCTGCATGTTGGCTATTTCATCTTTCTCGATTGTTCAACCTTTTGACAACTACAATTTATAATGATATTGTTTGAAGGGACATGTATGTACTTATTTATGGTGAAACTCTTTGTATAAGGTAGGGGGAGTTGTAATGCTTATATGTATTAACCCATAATAAAACTTTCCATGTTAGTCTTGTTACTTAATAAAACTTTCCATGTACATTTGATGTATTTTGCAATGTAGAAAAGAGGGAGTAAAAAAACGAATAGATTGGAAAGGTAACTTGTGATGTCAGTCAGACTACTTTGGGTTTTCTCGTGTCATCTTGAATGATTATAAGAATCTAGAAGATTTAGCATCTAGAGCTGTCTTGTGAAGCTAAGGTGTAACTGTGTAAAGGCTAAAACCAATGGAGCTTATTGAATATATTTCGATCTTGTGGGTATTATCAATATTTTATGTTAATTATGCATGGCCCGATACAAATTAGTCAATGTTTTATATGCGTAATTTTGAAACTGTTTTGCTTGGTGTTTTCAAATTGTCAATCGTTTAGTTGGAGTGAGATGTTAGAACCTAACGGTGCCCAACAATGGTTAAAAGTTTGACTTCCACCACATTAAAAAAGGCACCGGTTTGGAAGCATAATTGTTGTTTCTGCTTAAAAGCAATTCAAGTGGATTTGATTTCTGGTTCCAATTTTTGAAATAAACCGTCGAGTGTCTCAAATTTTGAATTGATTCATATCGCGTTCTCGGCAATATTAATTATGGTTCCGGTTTGGAAGTCAAATGTTGAACTGATTTTTTTGAGTGGAAATTAACCGTCGAGTTATTTAGATACACTTACAGTCGCCTTTCGTCTTATTTGAGCTATACTACATAATTTTAGTACATTTGGGCGTTAATCAGTTATTTTTTTAGCTAAATATATTAACTAACCTCTTTTTTTAGTTTATTAGGTGATTTGCCTATTTCATTTTAGCTCAAATAAGACAAGAGACTACTCTTAAGTGTAAATCAACGGAATAGTAGTGTTTTATACTAAATATAATAATTATTACGGAGTATTGGATGGATGCTTAGTAGTGCTTAGTTTATATAGATGTGATTTAGAGGTTGTTGACTGCAATCTGTCCAAGATTGAAGCGTAGTGGTGTATTGTTCGTAAAAATTACACGATTCTTCGTCGCTCGAATAATCTTATATGGACCTGCTCTTAGTTTCATGCGATTGCACAGGTGAAAGTTGTGTTGCAGTGCTTCCGTTTTGTGTTTTCTAGATATGATTCAAGGTATA
>JAIUZE010008222.1:0-55935 GCA_022085475.1 Heliosperma pusillum | reverse complement strand
TTCCTAGTTCGGATGACCCGATCACCATCTATTGTGATAATAGTGGTGTCATCTTCCAGGCTAAGGAGCGTAAGTCCAGCAACAAGTCTAGGCATGTACAACGGAAGGCTCACATGATCCGAGATTACGTGGAGCAAAGGGAGATAGTGATAGACAAGATTGCTACGGATGATAACGTTGCAGATCCTCTCACTAAACCGTTAAGATATGATAAGCATGAAGGTCACGTTATTTCCATGGGAATTAAGCGTGTTCCTGAGTTGTATTAGTTGTTTTATATGGATTAGACATGTTCCTTTTCAATAAAACTATTAAGAAAATCAAATCGTTATGTTTTTTATTTGTTTTTCATTTGTGGTTGTACGAGACAACATTAACAAAAAACAACAACCACAAAGTAACTGAATTACATAATTTTGTATTTTGGGTCCGTAATTGCCTACCTGAGCTGATAACTCTGGCAATTATTTTGTGACGTCGATTGATGGTGGGTTCAACGAGCCATAAGTCAAACTGTTGACTGATCGATCACAGATGCGAGTTATAATGATACTGCGCAGGACATTTTGTGACGACGTTATGGAGTCCTAAATGTTTCGGAACATTAGGTGCCAGGTCGTGGATAGGACATCCATAGTGTTCCTCGAGTCGATTCTTTTGACTATCGACTGTCTCTTGAGATAAAGGCAGTTTTTGGGTGACTTTGGTTTCTTTCTCATGGTCGACCGTAACAGGAGGCTAAGTAGATTTTCACTGGGTCATTTCATACTGCGCTTGTGTCTGCAAGATTCGAGTTGAAGAAAATATCCAACCTTTATCAGGATATGATATTTCTCAGGGCCACTCGAGGAGCTGTAACTAAAATGCATGGCCATGCTCGAATAAAGATTCGTTTATCAGTTAAGTTACTCTCTAGTCGGGGAAACCACTCTTGATACTGATCACTTGTAAACTACGACCTTTGTGAATACGGACTTTGCAAATTGGTTTACATTAAGTGGGAGAAATTTATTATGGATATGAGAATCGGTTATCGCACATACACTTGTACGGACAAGTGGGAGATTGTTGGGGCCAGTGTCCTCCACAGTTAGTGCAATAACATAAATAAATCTTTGTAGGTTCACAGGGTATACTTTGTATTGTAATCAGTTGATTAACGTTTATCGATAACGGTTGGCTTGCTAGATAAGTTTGACGTTATCGTCATACAGATGGCGGTGATCAACTGGTCCCTAAAAGTCACACCTAAAGGATGTGATTGAGAGATGTGATTGATTGAGAAAATAATCATATTGATGCCTTATTAAATGACTAAAAGGTTAGTCGGTGTTTTTGACTAAAAGGTTAGTCAATGTGATGATGATATAATTATTTAATAATGATTAAATAAATTTAGCTGAGACGAATTAACCGTAATTCGTAAATTGAATATAAAATGTTATATTTAATTGTTGTATATAATGTAAGCTAATTAAACATAAGCCGTTATGATTAATTGGAAAATTATAAATATACGGATATTTATAATTAATGATATATTATAATGTCGGTCTTTGACTAATGAAGATTATAATGTATTACATTATACTAGAAGCTAAAATGACCGGAAAAAGTGTCCAGATACACTCAAGGTTTTTCCGGTCAATGGGTAGTTATTTGAGGAGACTAAATCTCCTCAAGATAAAACTACTTGTGCCGTGAGAACAAGGGAGAAAGAAAAAGAAAAATTTCTAACCTAATTTCTACTCTCTCTCAATTGTGCCTCCATCACACAAAACACAAAATAATAAAAAGGTTAACTGTAACTTTTAAATCTTTTTCTAGCAATTACAAGGGCATATCTCAATCAGTCTTGGGTGTTACGATTAGGAGGATATCTGTGTTGATATCTGTTCTTAGGCCGAATTTTGCTAGGACCAAAGGTTAAATTCGCTTTCTCTATATTTTATATCGTTTTCGTATTAATGACTTGCAATTCATATTATATAAATTTTGTTATAATCCTAATTTCTAAGGGGATGTAAACTGTTATTTCCCACATTCCATTGGCGGCAAATGGTAGCAAATCGTGATGTGAAGCATATCATATTTCCACCTGGAGTTCCTGCATTAATTGATATTTTTGATCCTGCTGTCATTTACACTCCCATGCACTTTCTAATAGCTTCTGACATACTCCATGACCAAAATGATGTCATAATAATTGTCTGAGTTTTAGGTTATGTTATGTTAATATCAAGCACATTTTGGGATCCTTTTTGAAGACTGTAAGGTCATATGTTAGTATAAAGCACATTTTGGGATCCTTTTTGAAGACTGTAATGTCTTTAGACTTTAATTTTCGATATCAATGTAAATTAACTTTCTCGGCTTTTAATGTAGTCCGTCTGACATTATGTATTCAACAATGTTTTTCACTGTAATTTTGGATATCAATGTAAATTAAGTTTCACGGCTTGTAATATCGTATGTTTGATAATATGTATTCAACAGTGTTTATCACTGTAATTTTTTATATCTATGTAAATTACCTTCTGACGCGGGGTTAGTCGCCCTCCCCCGTATCAAACAAATACTTGTAAGACTCAATACCAAACTAATTAATGTAGTAGGGTAAGGAGGTCGATCCCAAGAGACGGTGATTATGGTTCTAAGGCGGTTTAATCGAGTTCTAGTTTAGTTCTAGCAATTAGCAAGTTGGAGAGGATTAATGATAAACTAGACTAACAATAAGGCAAATATGCGATATAAAACAATAATTAAAAGGAACTAGGGTGGATGGGTTCATTAATGCAAGCATAGGTCAATTATGGTGGGGGTTGGGACTAGTCTAAAGATAGTCTAAACATGTCTCCACCTCTCGGTGTAAGACGGATTAAAGGGCAAGCCTCCAACTCTCGAAGCGAGACAAGCCCTAGTCTAAGGTTCAATTGGGTTCTCGCCCTAACCTCTCCCTAAACATCCAACACACACACAACAACAATACAAGTCCAAGCTCTCACTCAAACTAGCAATAAAACATGAGAAAGACTCAAATTACTCATTCAAGCATTTCAACAAACACCTTGTGTGCACAAAACAAGTAGACTACCAAAAGACTTAATCTTTATGCCCAATTACCATAATCGACCCATAAACTCACATTAAATCCCCTATCTTCCCCTAGTCTAACACTACTCACTCATACTAATGAAGGAAAGCATTAAAGATGGATACTTTGATATGAAACAAGCAAGGGAAGACATTTTCAACATGAAAACTAAGTAAATAAATAAAAACAAGTAATTAGAAGACAATCAATGAAATAAAGATGAGAAATTGTACCAAACTTGTAAGAAAGATTGAAACTTGGATTAATAATCAAATAAGGGTCTCCTCTTGTCTTCAAATTACAACCCAAATCTTCACTAGTAACTAGAAGAAAGACTAAATCTCACAATAACTAACTAGGAAATTGAGTAATTATCACTAATTAAGAGAGATTAAAGTACTAATTAGAGAGGTATTTCTATTTAATTACTAGGGTTCTTGTCTAGGGTTGTGTGTCTAGGTTCAATTAGGAAGGGGGTATTTATAGGTTGGTAGGGTTAAGGGTTAAAAAGAAGAAAAGAAAGACGAAAATCCAATTTGCGGGTGAAGGAGGCCCAGCCGGCCAGACCGGCTGCCGGTGGCCTGGACCGACTGGCCACCTCTGACTTCCTCCGTCTTCTTTCTCTTCCTTTCCTCGCGCAGCTTGAAGGTGGGGTCGTCCCAGCCGGTATGACCGGCTGCCGGTGGTCATTGCCGGCTGGGAGTGGCTGCTTTTTACTCGTCTTTCTCGCATAGCCCATGGCTCAGCCGGTCCGGCCGCATGCCGGTTGGTCTGACCGGCTGGCCACCACTGCTACACCCTCCGTCTTTCATCTTCTCTTCTTTTCTTTCTTTTTCGTTTTCTTTTTCTTTACTTGTCTTTCTTTTCCTTTTTCTTCTTCTTTATTTGTTTTGTGACGGTTTCTCGAATTTCATCCCGTCTCGTCCTTGTCTTGGCATATTCCTTATAAATTGAGACGGAATTAAATAGTATGTGAGTACACGGGATAAGGGTCAAAACACGATAAAACCGACGCTAAACTAAGCTTATTACGCTAAAACATAAGAGAATAAAGAGGGGAAACGATCTAAAGTAATCGTATATCAAACCTCCCCACACTTAAACATTACTCGTCCCCGAGTAAGTAAGTGAGCAAAACACAAGACCCTTATTTGAATATGCTAAACTAAGCTACTAAAATCCGATGAAAGGCAATTAACGGGCCTTCTCCGTCCCTTCAACTCACAACGAAATACAATGAGGTATGTACTCCCTTGCAAAGCAAGTGGGGGCTTGCGGAAAATTTGCGATACATCCAAATGATAAGCATGTAAGACCATGACAAGAATGCACCGAACAAAAGAATAGTCACACGCCTCATCCATGTGACGAAAATATCTATAAGGAAAACCGTCTAAATAAATGCATGATCCTTATTGGCCACTAGTATCATAAAGCATGGAAAAGTGTTCGCCTCTTAGCGGTGCAAGACTAATGAAATTTCGAGTCCCGTCTACTATTAGCTTGGTCAAGAGCGATAAAATGGAAGATGGAAATGAGATCCCCGTGACGTTATTAAACACAATAGCATGAGAAATTCACGTTTCTCAACTAAATGAGACACAAGGGTCGTCCCGTCTCACTATGCAACTCAAGGGTAATTGATCCAAGAAGGGTTAAAGGAAAAAGAGATTTGAGTCTTATAACTTGGAAATTTTTTCATTTCTCCAATTTTTTTTCTTCTTTTGGTTTTCTTTTTTCTTTTTGAGTTGCATTTTTTGATTTGCAATTTTTGACATTATAGCACACGGTTTCCGTCAAGGACACGCGGTCGGAACCAACAATAGGGGTATCCCCACCGTAGTAGCATCGAGCGGAACCCTAGATGTGGGCCCACTAGAATCCCTAGAAGTTCCGTTTTGCATTTCCTCGACGAAAACAAGAAAACATGATATTTGACTCAATATTTTTGGCTTGCTTGCGTTGTTTCCTTTTTGTAAGTGGAAGTGGAGGAATAATGAATCAAGGTTGGTTGCATAGTAAGACGGTCACCTAAGAATTCTTTCAACTAACGGAATATTCACATCAATTGGGGTTGTCGAGGTGGAATAAGCGCAAACTCATAACTCAGCGTTAGTAGACGGGTCAAAACTCATTAGAAATACACAACCTAGGGCGTTTAAAATTCCACGATCAAGATGAACACTTTATGAATGAAAAAGTAGCTAGAAGGGATTATGCACATTCAACAAATTTTCCAAATAGACAAATTATAATACCAATTTTCTAAATGCAACTATATGCCATGATGCAATCTATATATACACCTAAATGCACATGCTCTAACCGACTATATGACACACAAGCTAGTGCTATCTCATAACAACACACAAGTGGCACACATGCCAATCAACAAAACCCACAACATCGTCATCAACACATCCCGTCCTCCTCAAACAACAAGTAAGAAGAAAAAGGGATAAGGGAGAAGAGAATAGGAAAGATCTCACCATGGCGTCTTCATTTTCCCTATTTCGTGCTTCTTATGATGTGCGTTGCACCTATATATTGAGATAAAAGGAAGCACACAACAATATATACAAAATAAACTAATTTTTAGGATTTTTTTCAAAATTTTCAAATTTTTAAATTTTTGAATTTTTCAAAATTAATCTATATACACTAATCTCCTCCCCACACTTAAATCGGACATTGTCCTCAATGGTCCACAAGTTAGGAGGGGGAGAGCAACTAAATGCAATAACATGTTTTTGAGTTTTTTCAATAGCAAGAAAATGTAAATGACAATGCAAAAAGTGAAATAAGTCTAAAATAAATGCAAGCTAACTACATGGATGCAAGTTTGTTTATTGAAATGAGAAGAGAGCTAATTTGAATTAACTCGCATTTGGATGCTTGGGGGAAAACTTTGGATTCAAGGAAATTTTATTTGGATTTTCAAAGTGGGGTAAGGGACAATGGTCAACTCATGAATGCCTAAGAATGAATGAAATTCATCAAAATGCATATGCTCAAGGGAGTGGAGTGGTCCAGTTACTCATACCCACAAGGGAAGCTTGTCAATTTTGCCACCGCTTTGCATCATCGTTGCTCAAAGCCCGGAGTAACTTGTCAAATTCTTGAGCAAACCCCATAAATAAGCACAAGTAATCGACGATGCGACTCAAAGAATTATACACCGGTAAACTCAACCCAAGCTCAATCGACTCTTCACCGTCTTCTTCGTGGTACAAAGTAGGAGATGTTGGTAAAATATGGCTAGACTCACATGTCAACTCTCCACACCCCTTGGTAATTTTGGGTGGCTTATCGTGGTAGACGGGAGGGGTAAAGAGTGTGAAAACACTCACCCTCTCAAGAGGATCAAGTGGCAAGGGCATACAAGGCTTCAAAGTGGTAGGTGAAAGAGGAAGCAAGACCTCAACTTCACCGTTTTCTTCATCAAGGAGAGATTTTCCCAAGCAATTTTCTCTCATGGCCTCTTCAATCTCATCAACTTGACTCTCCCAACTAGAAGAGGAGTCAAGGAGCCAAGGATCACCTTCAAAAGAGCTTCAATCAAATGGAATTGGAGAATTCAAAAATGCTTCAATTTCATCATCAAGAATACAATCTATCTCATTCTCCCTAGAACTCTCCAAAGCTACAACACCAAAAAAGTCATCACTTTCATCACTTTTCTCTTGTCTCAAACCACCAACAATGTCTTCAATGACATCCACCGAGTAGACACTTTCCACCATCGGCTTGGACAAAGCCTCCATCAAAGAGAAATCAATCTTGCTCTCACCAACATTAAAGGAGAGGTGCCCTTCCTTGACGTCAATAATGAACCTCCGGTTGCCATGAAAGGTCTCCCAAGGATGATTGGGGTTTGTTGGTTTTCGGGGATGTCCAAGACCACAAAGTCGGCGGGGATGTAGATGTTACCCACTTTGACCGGAATATCTTCAAGGATTCCCTTAGGATATTTGACCGAGCGGTCGACAAGTTGTATTGTCAAAGAAGTGGGTCTCAAATCTTCAAGGCCAAGCCTTTTTGCAAGGGGTAGAGGAAGGATGCTAAAACTAGCTCCTAAATCACAAAGAGCTCTTGAAATGGGAATGTTTCCCACCATACAAGGTATAGAAAAGCTCCCCGGATCTTGAAGTTTTTTGGGCATGTTATTCAAAAGCACCGCACTACACTCTCCCGTCAAGGCTACAAGCCCATCATTGGTTATGCTCCTCTTCTTAGTCAACACCTCCTTAAGAAATTTGGTGTAAAGTGGCATATGGCTCGCCACCTCGGTGAAAGGTGATGAGGCTTCAAGCTTCTTAGCTTTAGCATTCCCACAAACTTTGCAAATTTCTTCTCTTTACTGTGACACCCTCAAATTTGCGGAAAGAAAAAAAATAATTTAAATACATAATGAAGGTGTCTGAAATAAAAAGGGTCATTACAAAACGTAAATAATATTCTACAAAAGAAATATACAAGACGAGAGACATATCTCCCGTATAAATACGGAAATAAAAGAGTGCATAATAATATACAAACTATGAACCGAATATAGGTCCAAGGTAAATACTTCGCTCGCTAGCTCGTCAATGTACCCCAAATATGCATTCACCACCTGTTCGACCGCATTAAATATAAACACGGAAGCCACAGTCAGTGGGGAGTAACTCCGAGTCCTCCCAGCCACGAAATGTCAAGTTTAATGAAACATGAATAACATAAAAGCAATGTATATGAATAATACAAAACTTTAACATATATGATATGCTTTTCATGTTATGAAACAGATAACTAACAAATAACCTAGCATGTGAAAGCTATCATGTGAAACCGATAATAAACTATAACTCGAGGTAGGGAAGCTGGTATGCTAGCTCAGAGGTTCTCTCAGAAACATGGCCATGATACACTCAAACCCTAATCAACACGTAATCATGTGAATCAGTTAACAACCGGTAATCCAAACTCTATCAATCCTAGCCGGCTTGCATCTCACCTTCTAGAACTCATAGAATCATACAAACATGAAAGACCAATACTTCTACAAACAGGCATAAGTTCTTAGGACCGTCAATAGTCTTCTGTAACTCGAGGCTATACCACAAGGTAGGAAAACATCCTAGTCCTAGACTGATCAGACCTAGCGACAACAGCTATTCCATTCCCCGTCCCATGACATAACCGTCTATGAGAAACTCTACTAGGCGACCCCCTAAGCAGAGATGGCTAGTACTTAAGCTGGCTCCCTTCCCAAAGCGGAACTCTTAGGATGCCATGCCCCGACTTGGAGATAAGCCCCCCAGGCCGTGACACAAAAGCTATCAAGCGTGAACTATATACTCGTTAAAGATAGTACGGGCCTATCAATGTCATGGTCCAAGCTACTCATTTAGAATTAGAATGGTCAAGACGCCATATACTCATAATTCTCTATGGGTACTTAGTCAACACGACACCAACCATATAATAAAACAGTCACGGGAAAAACATCCTATCATGTGACTAATTGCATATAAATCATAATCAAATATCATATCGCCTCATATCTACTAAGGCTAATTCATTAATTAAATACAACCTTACTTGAAGACAAATCCCCGACCCGAGTCCCGCGACGGGTCATCAGTCAAATCGGGGCTGACTAGATCTTAGTTTGACCAAACCCGTTGGATCAAACCGGCTAGAAACAGAGTCTTTATCACATAGACATAAAATCAACATATTCATTACATGTTATTTTATTACTACTTCTAACATGTGAATTATCATATTATACCCAAAAACCCGTTGGACTAAAAGAATATTAAATTAAACTACGGTCTCGTCTTATAATTTCTAACATGAGAGAAATAATAATTTAATGAAAAACCTTTTTAATTAAATATTTTACTTATTAATATTTCTCGCTTGCTAATTATTACAAAACGCGATAAAATGACGATAACTCAAAAAAACCGTCACAAGTCCCAAAGTGGGACCCACGGGCTGAGTTGGGCCGGACCCCACATGGGCTTAGATGGGCCCCACGGGCCTGTTTTGCTAAAAATGGCTGATTTTTCTACTTTTACTAAAACCGCTTTCTTAATATTTCCCGCATGCTTTAACATATTTAAAACCCGTCAAAACAACAATTAAACAATCAAACATCGACACAACCCAAAGACCAAAACCCGGACCCACCATGGACCAGCCCAGACCGGTCTGAACCGGCCTGGACCGGCTGGTCTGGTCCGGTTTGGCCCCTCCTCCACGGTTCACACAACCAAAGCAACAACCCCAATTTCCAATTAATTCAACATGTTTTTAATTACTAACATCCATTTTTAAACATCCAATTTAACCATCCAACATGCAACAATCATCATCATGAAGAAATCATAAAAATATAACAAGAACACCAACATATTCATTAAATTCCTACAACATAATAAAATCAACCACTTATCATGTTACTAACTAAAATCATAAAACCATAATCATATGAACAAAAACTAAAGATGAACCAAAAACTAAAGTAAACCAAAAACTAAAGTAAAGTAAACCAAAGCTATGTAACATTTATCCGTCGAGTAACTCGGAATCGTTACCTTAGCTAGCCTAAAATCAAGTAGCACCAAAATAATAAGAACTAAGAACTAAGAAACCCGTCTTCTAGTCTTCTCCTAAGATATACGAGTCACCAAACGCGTCTTCAAAATCTTCCCCTATAAGAAATGACAAGAAAACATTATTAGAACTTAAAATATGATTTTCCATAATTAAAGTGTTGAAAACGATCTTGACGGAATTGAAATAAAACCGTACTAGAAGATGGAGAGCGAGGAGGAGATCTTAGAAATATAAGTTAGGATGGATTTAATTAAGAAATGAAGATTTTATGAAGGTTTTGCTCAAGAACGATGAAGAACAAATGATGAACGGCGAAGAACACGAAGAACGATTAAAGAAAGCGATATTTTGATCTTTATTTGATTTGTTGAAAGATGAAAAGTTGTTTGTGAGTAGGAATGAGTGGATGAGTGCCGTGTAAATATAGGCCAAAATAGTGAGTTGGGTTTTGTAATTGTTGTTATGGAATTGACCCGGTATAATAATTATATTACCGTAATTAATTAGATATTAAGTTAATTGAATTAAATATCAAGATATATGTTATTGTAATGAAAAGAAAGAAAATATCAAGGTCAAAGAGAGAAGAAAAACCGTGAGGATAGGAGAGAAAAGCGGGTCTGATTTTGAGCGATTGCGTAATTTTCGTTAACTGATCGATAAAGTTGAAAATATCTTAGATATTCTTATTAATTTAATCAAAAGAATTAAAATATCTAAGTGAGTGGAAAACGATGACATGGCGCGTGACTCATGCCAAAGTCGAGTTTCGATTTTGTTGCGCGATTTACGATGCGTCGGGAATAGTTAAATGACGTTCGGTTAAAACCGTAAACGTTATTCTTTAAATTCCGAATAAATTCAAAATAATTATATTAAATTATGATAAATCTTAATAAATCTAAATAAAAATAAATCAAAAATATTATTTTTTTAAATAAAATTTCGGTCCTCAACTTATGAGGCGAGTCGGGAAAAAGTCAACGGAAGTCAAAGTTGACTGAAAAGTCGAGAAAAGTCGAAGATGACTTAAAACTCAAGAAAAGTTTAGGACGACTTAAAAGTCAAGAAAAGTCAATGACGACTTTCAAAAAGTCAAGAAAAGTCAAAGACGACTTAAAAGTCAAGAAAAGTCAAAGATGACTAAAAACGGTCTTTTCATGAAATCTCTCAGAAATTCCAAATACGAACGCGGAATTTCAAAATAAGACTCCGAACAAAAATTCCTATTTTAAAAACTTAAGTTCTACTGAAAAGTGTTAGTAAATATTTTCACTAGAAAAATAGGGTATATTTCGGGTTGTTACATTACTCACGGTTTTGGGCCGGGTGGGAAAAGGTAAAGGAGGTGTGTAATCTTGGGTCACATTTGGAGGAGGTTGGGTGATTTCATCTTCACTACGGTAATGGTCTTCCACCATCTTACCCTTCAACTTTCTCTTTTCATTGGAACTCATGGGTTTTTGAGGATTTTTCAACTTGTTCTCACCCACCAAAGTGATAGCATGTAATTATTGGTGATGTGGTGGGCAATCCTTAGGGTGGGAGCCTTGGATTGGTAGGACATGTTCCCCTTTTTGAACGGTAATGGGTTCTTGGTTGGCTAAGTAGGAATCAAAATTTCTTTGTTGAGCTTGAACATTAGAAATGTCGGATCTCAAGAGTTTGATCATTTGTTCTGTATTTGCCTCACGTTGCATGGCCTTATTCTCCATACCCTTCAAAATTTGTTCAATGGAAGAGTTGGATTGTTCATTCGAGGGGGGTGGTTGTTGGAAATTTTGTTGATTTTGAGGATTGTGATTGTTGTGTTGATTTCGGTTGTTGTTGTTTCTTTGGTCTCTAAATGGAGGTGGGACATAGGATTGGTTGCTTTGATGTGAAAATCTCCTAGAGTCGGTATTTTGGCATTGGTTGTTGTTGTTGTTGTAAGACCTTGGGTAGTCGGGTTTAGGTGGTGGTTGGTATTGAGGAGCTTGATATTTGGGGTCCAAGGGTTTACCCTCATAGAAAATCCTCAGGTCTTGATTGGGAAAAGCCCGGTAGGAGGTTTCATGACGATGATAGGAATATCTTGGTTGATCTTGCAAAGAATAGCAATCTTGTTGAACATGGTCATCTCTTGGAAAGGATGGGCACAAGTCATATGTGTGACCGACACCACCACATGTGTCATAAATAGGTTGTTGAGAATAGGTCCTTGGAGGATACCTTGGTTGCTCAAGGTAGTAGACCCTAGCATGGTTAGGTCTCTCCCCTTGGATATGGTGGATTTGACCTTTGCCTCTCTCCAACCCCAAGTTATCAAATTTCTTAGATAGTTCATCCAATTTGAGTTTGGTTTCCATCTCGAGTCTACTAGGCCCTTCACTCTTTCCTTCGCTCTTTCTCGAACCATAGCTATTCTCCATCTCGGAGATGTTTTGAATCATCTCCGTGATTTCGGTGTTGTTCATCTTATCGAAATTTCCCCCGGAGGCCGCCACTATCATGTCTCGGAATCTTTGTTCTAGAGTTTAAAAGAATATTTGGGTGGTCAACCATTTCGGGATACCGTGGTGAGGGCAAGAGGTTAGAAGATCTCGAAACCTCTCCCAAGCTTCACTCAATGTCTCATATCCTTTTTGTTTCAAAGTTTGTATCTCATGTCGGATTCTTGCGGTTTTTGAGGGGGGGTAGAACTTGGTGATGAAGGCTTTTGAGAGGCTAGCCCAAGTGGTGAAAGTTCCCGGCTCATGGGAATTCAACCACTTTTTTGCATTGTCCTTCAAGGAGAAAGGAAATAACATGAGCAAGATTTGGTCTTCGGTGATCCCATTCCTCTTGATTGTTCCCACCTTTTCCTTAAAGCCTACCAAGTGCTCATGAGCATCTTCATTCTTCAACCCGTGAAAGATATCTTGTTGGATGAAGGAAATTACATGATGACAGAGTTCAAATGTGTTGGGGGCAATGGCTCCGTAGTTGATGGCCGAGCAAGACCGGTTGGGGTCCGGCCTATTGTAGTAGCCCATAGGTTGGTCCGCCATCTCTAGGTTGAATGGGTTGTTTGTTGGTGAAATGGGTGAAATTGGGGAATTTGGTAGGTGGGTGTTGTTTGAATTTTGGGAAAAAGTAGGTGAATTTATGGGTGATGTGTTTATTGGAATGTTTGTGGGTATGGTGAGGGGTGGTAAAGTGGGAGGTGGTGTTTGTGAAGTTGAAGTCTCAATTGTGGGAGGTGGAGTATTTATGGGGGTAAGAATGGGTGGTGATCTTCTTAAAGAAGCAAGTGCTTGTCTTCTTCTTGCCAGGAAAGTCTTCTCAATCTCTCGATCAAGCGGGAAAAGAGGTCCGATGAAACACCTACTCATGCACTCAAAGAAAGATCAAATAGTCCCAATGCAAATAGATGCACTAGGACAAATGGAAAAAACAAACAAATAAAAGTGAACTAAAGCTAAAATCAATTAAACTATCTTATCCAATATCGCCGTCCCCGGCAACGGCGCCATTTTGACGCGGGGGTTAGTCGCCCTCCCCCGTATCAAACAAATACTTGTAAGACTCAATACCAAACTAATTAATGTAGTAGGGTAAGGAGATCGATCCCAAGAGACGGTGATTATGGTTCTAAGGCGGTTTAATCGAGTTCTAGTTTAGTTCTAGCAATTAGCAAGTTGAAGAGGATTAATGATAAACTAGACTAACAATAAGGCAAATATGCGATATAAAACAATAATTAAAAGGAACTAGGGTGGATGGGTTCATTAATTCAAGCATAGGTCAATTATGGTGGGGGTTGGGACTAGTCTAAAGATAGTCTAAACATGTCTCTACCTCTCGGTGTAAGACGGATTAAAGGGCAAGCCTCCAACGCTCGATGCGAGACGAGCCCTAGTCTAAGGTTCGATTGCGTTCTCGCCCTAACCTCTCCCTAAACATCCAACACACACACACACAACAATACAAGTCCAAGCTCTCACTCAAACTAGCAATAAAACATGAAAAAGACTCAAATTACTCATTCAAGCATTTCAACAAACACCTTGTGTGCACAAAACAAGTCACATTAAATCTCCTATCTTCCCCTAGTCTAACACTACTCACTCATACTAATGAAGGAAAGCATTAAAGATGGATACTTTGATATGAAACAAGCAAGAGAAGACATTTTCAACATGAAAACTAAGTAAATAAATAAAAACAAGTAATTAGAAGACAATTAATGAAATAAAGATGAGAAATTGTACCAAACTTGTAAGAAAGATTGAAACTTGGATTAATAATCAAATAAGGGTCTCCTCTTGTCTTCAAATTACAACCCAAATCTTTACTAGTAACTAGGAGAAAGACTAAATCTCACAATAACTAATTAGGAAATTGAGTAATTATCACTAATTAAGAGAGATTAAAGTACTAATTAGAGAGGTATTTCTATTTAATTACTAGGGTTCTTGTCTAGGGTTGTGTGTCTAGGTTCAATTAGGAAGGGGGTATTTATAGGTTGGTAGGATTAAGGGTTAAAAAGAAGAAAAGAAAGACGAAAAATCCAATCTGCGGGTGAAGGAGGCCCAGCCGGCCAGACTGGCTGCCAGTGGCCTGGACCGGCTGGCCACCTCTGAATTCCTCCGTCTTCTTTCTCTTCCTTTCCTCGCGCAGCTTGAAGGTGGGGTCGTCCCAGCCGGTATGACCGGCTGCCGGTGGTCATTGCCGGCTGGGAGTGGCTGCTTTTTACTCGTCTTTCTCGCATAGCCCATGGCTCAGCCGGTCCGGCCGGCTGCCGGTTGGTCCGACCGGCTGGCCACCACTGCTACACCCTCCGTCTTTCATCTTCTCTTCTTTTCTTTCTTTTTCTTTTTCTTTTTCTTTACTTGTCTTTCTTTTCCTTTTTCTTCTTCTTTATTTGTTTTGTGACGGTTTCTCGAATTTCATCTCGTCTCGTCCTTGTCTTGGCATATTCCTTATAAATTGAGACGGAATTAAATAGTATTTGAGTACACGGGATAAGGGTCAAAACACGATAAAACCAACGCTAAACTAAGCTTATTACGCTAAAACATAAGAGAATAAAGAGGGGAAACGATCTAAAATAATCGTATATCACCTTCCTCTTTTATTGTGGTGTTATTCTCTTGTTACTGTGTTATTTTTGTGTTGTTATTGTTTTTTTTATTGTTGTGTTATTCTGGTGTTATTCTCTTGTTACTGTGTGTTTATTGTGGTGTTATTCTCTTGATACTGTGTTCTTACTGTGGTGTTATTGTGTTGTTATTGTGTTGTTATTGTTGTGTTATTGTTGCGTTATTGTTATTGTCTTATTATTCTGTTAATGTATTGTTAATATATTTTATTGTTGTGTTATTGTTTTTGTTATTCGTGTGTTATTACTCTCTTTACTTTCCTTATTACAGGATCAATGGTCAAATTGAAGATGAAAAGCTTGTCTCCATCAAAGTCTTCTCCTTCTCAAAGGAAGGCAGGGAGAAGAGTAAAGGCCGAGGGAAACCGTAAAGTTAAACCCAAGGAAGACCTTTTACTGCCTATTGATGAAACTAAAAAGGCAGATGTGAAGTCTAGTCAAATCATAGTGTATGTGTACTTTTTTATACGTGTTACTGTGTTGTTATTGTGTAATAGGGTGTTATAACTTTGTTTATTTGACTTCATTGTGTGCCTTTGTATGTTTATTTACTACTTGCTCTTAAGAGACTATGCTTTGTCTTTGTTTACAGGTCGAGTGATTTTACTAAACGTTGTCGCCCTTCGTCTCTTACTGCTGTTATATCTGGCCTTTCTGAGGAAAAAAAGGAGGCTGTGAGACAAATTGGCTTTGGTGGGTTGCTCCATCTGAAGTTGACTTCAATTCCAATGACCATGTTCAGTCAACTTCTGTTTCCTTTTAGGAGCGAGGAATACTTTGAAGTTTCGGAGACAGAAAAGTTCAGATTGACTGAGGATGACATTTGCGATGTGTTTGGGTTACCTTATGGTGGCCATGATTTGGAGCTGTTAGTGACAGGTCTCGCCAGTTATTCGTCGTCCGATGGAGAATCATTGAAGAGTTTATGGCGTGAAAGGTATAACATTATCAGCAGCAAAGATCCAATACCACTTTCTGCGGTTAAGAATAAACTTCTCGGCAATGGATTGACCGACGAAGAGTTTAAGCAGACATTTGTTCTATTTGCTATGTCGTCTTTTCTTGCTCCTGCAAGCGGTGCTGTCATTGATTTACGACTTTTATCTGCCGTAGAAGATGTGTCAAGGATACACCAGTTGAACTGGTGTAAGTATGTTCTTGAAGAGTTGGTGATTGGTGTACGCGAAGCGGTGCGTGGAGCCAAGTATGTTCGGGGCTGTATAGTGCTTCTTGCTATTGTGTATTTCCACCGGTATATCAAGAGAGGTAGTAAGCTCAGTAATGAGCTGCCACTCATTCAACACTGGAATGATCAGAAGTTTGGGGATAGGTTGAAGCGTGAGGAAGCTGCTGGCGGATTGGGCCATTCAGATCGCTCGGAAGTTGTTTTCCCTATTTCAAGAAAACATTCCAACAAGTCTGGTGAGGCATCATCTTTACCTAATAATCCTGTTGGTAATGTTCGTCATATTGTTGTGGATTTACCTGCTGATATTCGCACTGACGAGGAAGTGCATTCATCATCCATAGATGTAAGTTTCTTTTAGTGATGTTCATTTCTGTGTTATTGTAATTCTATAGTATACTCTACTGTTACTGTAATGTTACTCTGATGTTGTTTTCCTCTTAGTGTTGCTGTAGTTTTCTTATTGTGTTACTGTAGTGTTACTATAGTATTACTGTAGTGTTATTGTTAAACATTTGGGTTGCTATTATTGTATTTTTCTTTTGTTAATGTAGTGTTACTCAAGTGGCAATTCTTTCCATTTAATTTGGTAGGATGTTCATGAACTTCTGTTGCTGAATGAGAGAGACTCTGAGCTTTTCTGCAAGCGTTCCATGGACAGGATGAACCTAATCAAGTTGAAGATGCAGGCCAGGTCTGAACAGTCTAGTTTAAAGGACTCTAGTCAAGTATCCCCATCAGCTGCTAGTCAAGAGACGGGAACTGTTGATGGTGTAGGCACCAAACAGCTTGTTGCTACACCGTCTTTCTTCACCAGTCAAGTCATCAAGAAGGTTGATGAGTATGTTAATGGGGTATTGACAATGCGTGAGAGCCGGGTAATTCGTCCAATTGTTCCAATAAAAGCAAAAGATGTCATTATCCAACCACCACCCTTTGATCTTTTTTCTCAATTCTACGAGGACTGTGTAAAGCTGTCGGATGTAGAGAAGGATAGTGTCGAAAAGGATAAAGCCCCACAGTCCCCTCTTATTGAAGACTATGTAAAGGAGCACACCATCGAAGAGTCACCGATTTCTCTAGAAGAGAAGACATTTTGAGTAATGTTTTCTCTGATGTGGAAGTACATGAGAAAGAGGTCTATGACGAAGGTGTGCATGTGGAGGATGGGAAAGAGGACACAAATGCTGGTGGGAAAGTGGGTGGGAAAGAGGTAGAGAAAGATGATATACTAGTAGACGATTATTTGATTGATGTGGGATGTGACAACCCTCGCGAATGCGGAAATAAAACATAACAAGCATGTTATTTATGTAGCGGAAAATACGGTGTTTTTAAAACTTTTTACATGCTAAGATAAAAATACGAGCAATGTCAAATAATTACAAACCAAAGTAGAATATACTACAAAGAGACGAAGTCTCTCAGAATGTTATCAAACATCAAAGTTATTAGCAAACTAGCTAAACAACGTCTAGAGGTTATTCATCCAGGCCAACGCCCGCTAGCTCACACCCGAAACCCAAAATACAACTAGAAAAATCCATCCAATCAAGCAACCTGTTCATCCATGAAAAACATGAACGCCACATTTAGTGGGAAGTAACTCCGGGTTCTCCCAGCCATATCACAAATAACATACTTAAAAGGAAATACGAAAGTAGAAGCATGCATATATGGATATACATGTGAAATACGAGAAGGATAAATAGGCAATTCAATATATATATATAAAAGGTACATGAAGTAAAAACCGTAATCATCATATTATAGACAAACTCGGGGATGACACTCTTAGGCAACCATACACTCACTAGGGCTTGCATCTCACCGTTAGCGGCATAAGCTTGATAAGATTGAGACTCGACAAACAAACCATGCCAAGTCATCCAAAGATCACAAATAATCAAACATATAATCATCCATCCAAACGTACGAATACGTTGACAACATCTCTCACGGTAAATGACACGCACTAGCACCGTGTACATGGGAAGTATGATTAAAATCGCATCCACGGGATGACATTTCCCTGAACGCATACACGATTCAACATTTCGTATATGTAGACTAATTTCCTCCCGGTAGGACGACGATAATAATACGGTCCTAGTCTAAACCTGGCCAGACTCTCGGAATAACATTTTCCGATTCGACATGCGATGACATTTCGCATCCAAGACTCAGTCAAACATAGAAGCTGAGTACCCCAAGTTCGGTCAACCTTCACGAAAGAGGCGGAAAAGAGCACAAGCATCATAACAAGTGGTACGCTACATGCAATGACACCACCTCGCAAGTATACAACATTTGACGGTCGGGTCGATCAACGCATAACGTTCGCCTCCCAACAACGTCGTCATATGCCCACTAACACATGAAATTAAGCAGTAAGGATACACTCCTCATTCCGACATTCCAGCCTTACGAACGAAGAGGTAGCCGGGGAATGAGAGTTCATAGCACATAACAATTAGTGCTCAAACCATAACATATGTAAAACCGACTCAAAGTGGGATATATCAAAAACTGTCACAAAACATGTGATATAAGCATGATATAAATATAACAATGATAAACATGAGACAATACGTGATTACATAAGCATTAGACCAAGTTTAAGAAGTATAATGAATAAGAAACATAAATCTCATCTCAAAACAACAAGTTTGGAAACTATTAAAACAAGGGTCCACTTCAAAAGGTCATAACTAGAGTTTTAGACATGAAAATTCAGAAATTCCAAATGGAAGTGATAGCTTATCCTCGTACAGTTCAAACGGTAGGTCACAAGCCCAAAACAAGCAAGTAACAAAGGAGATATGACCATTTTAAAAAAATGGGTCTGTACAGAAAATCTGTAGTCGTCACGACCGTGACTTGTATGTCACGCTCGTGACATGAGTTTCACGACCGTGACTTGCATTTCACGCCCGTGAAAGGTCTTTTACGCAAGGGTATTGGGTCTGCCTCTTATTTCACGCTCGTGACATATAGGTCACGCCCGTGACTTGGGTCGAGACATCTTTATTTTGTTCTAAACTCAACCATTGCTTCCCCAAAATAGATCCACACACAAGTTTAACAACAATGAGTGATTGAAACCAACAACATATGCACGATATCATCTTTAATTCACCAATACACATCAACAAACATCAACTATCATCATCAATCATCAATACTCAATAACAATTATCAACAAATAATGACTATCATCAACAACACAAATCCTATGAATAATCATCATATTCTAAATACGTTTACTAACATCAAAAACACATTAAATCACGTATTGATATCGAGTAACCCTTCACCGTTACCTTTTAGCGTCTTCAATCGATTTCAAAGCCTTCCTCCACTAGATAGTAATCCTTATCGGGGTCTTGAAGGTCTCCACCTAAACAAGGACGACAAAAGATGAATATAATTCACCTTTGACAAAGACGGATAAATTGAAAATGAGAAAGACGGTAATTTTATTACCACAAAAGGTAGATGACGATAAGAGGGGAAGATTATGACAAAAATTAGAGGATTTGAGTGAGTAATGAAGGAGTAGTGATGAATTTGAGTTGATCCATTAATGGAGTTATGGTTTTGGTGGTTTGTATGAGGAAGAAGAGTAAGTGGAAAACGAATGAGGGAGTTAGGTTATAAGGGTGAGTGAGTGGAGAAATATGGGGGAAAAAGCCCAAAAGCGCCTTAAGGCGTAACTCACACGGAATTTCGAGTAGAGTCCGAATACGAACTCGGATTTGCTATATTAGACACGGAAACTAAGTTCTAGACTAAATCTAAAATTCGATGAAAAGTATCCGTATAATATTTTTACAATAAAAATAGGGTACATTTGCGGGTGTTACAATCACCCCACCTTTTAAAAAGTTTCGTCCTCGAAACTTGAGAGTAGAAAACAAAAGTATCAAAGACAAGAATTGGTTTTCAAGATTAATGATGCGTGTCGTTATACACCAAAAATAAAAGCCTAAGTCTACTAACTAAAGAAGATAGCGGAAGTAGGGTCGATCTACAAAGGGAGGAAACTAACTAACTGTAGTCTAAATCTGCCAGTCACAATCTAGGGGTTTTGAATTGGTTTTAAAACTAAACTAAATGAGATTTAAAAGAAGAGAAACAAAAGTAGAGATTAACACGAAATAAATCAGATAAAAGAGAAATATGCTAGGATTCGGTCCACTGCAATATCGGCATCTACGGGTCAACTAAGTCAGTCAATCTATCAATGAGAAGGGCAATGGTTTTCTCCTCTCGGTCTCAAACCACCCTAGGGATTTTCCTAATTAACTCTCGTCCTCTTAGGAGTCACCTATCAGTTCTAAGCAAGTCTTTCCCTTCCAATCTCTCGATCCAGGTCGGGGTTAACTACCTAGCTAGTCTCCTGCGTGCACTCATTCGACTAACCTCAATTAAATTGCTTAGATTGATTCTCATATTCAAGACTAACTAAAATAGTCTATCCTATCATGCCTCTACTACAGTTTTCCTCATCCTAACATACAAGGGAATTAGCTACTCATGCTATTAATGACGCTAGCAAAGACGATTGAATATATGATATTAAACATGATAAAATCGTAATTAACAAGCATAAACAATAATAACGCAGTAATTAAGAAAGGTAGACAGTAATTAAAACTGAAACAAAGGTTGAGAATAAAGGAGAGAAAAGAAGTTTACAATCTTAGCAAATCCGGCGTAAAGAACAAATCCACGTCGATAAACCCGAATGTAAACTAAAGATAAATAAAGTTCAAAAACTAATGTTTAATGCTAAGTAAATGATAATAGTCGGTGATAATGGAATCAATCCTAATGACGTAAATAAGAGTCTTATATAATGCATAACACGACTCTAAACCCTAATTAGTCTACGGACTTAAGGCCCGTAATAGATTCCACTCGATCGAGGGAAAATACCCTTCGATCGAGGTCTTTATTTGAGAGTATCAGTCGATCGAGTACTTCTTCTACTCGATCGACCAACTTGTCAATATCTACCACTCGATCGAGCAAAGTTACAGCTCGATCGAGGTCTTCCTTACTTCAACTCTTCTCGATCGACCAAAGGCATAGTCGATCGAGGTCTTCTGGCTTGTCATGTAATGTTAGTCATGGCTTTGGGCTTGATTGTGAGCGGTTTCATGCTTTCCCAAGCAAGAGCTTCTGTCCCGTTCCTTCCATTCTCCTAAATGCATGCAAAGTGGACTGTTTTGGCTCGGTTTCCGCTACTACGCAGCTCGTACCTGCAAAATGGTAATGAAAGTACAAAGTAGCCAAATAGGGGCATATAGTGACGTAATATCACTTAAATGACATAGAAATGCGTGCATAAATGGACTAAAAAGTCTATATAAAATACACGCATCAAACTTCCCCAAACCAAACCTTTGCTTGTCCTCAAGCAAACTAAATGCAACTATATGGAACTAAATAAACCTAGGGGAATGGAGTAAGTCTCAGGGCTAGCTACAAGTCAATGCTAAACCGTTCAATGCACTCATTCAATCGCTACAAATGATAATATGAAAGTGAACGAATTTGTACAATCTTGGAAATAAATTAGACTTTCAAACTTGCAAGACTCAACCAAATTCGGACTCTCACGGGTCACTCTTCTCTCATTAAGCAAATGGTAAGTAAATATGTATAAGAAAGAGAGAAGAAAATATAGTCACTCACCAAGACTACGACCGACACAACATGCATTGCTAACTAACATGAAAGATGATTCAAGCACCGTACACACGCATAACCACCGTTCAAGGACTATCACGTGCCAAACAATTGCAAAGATATGGATATGTGAGGCTAATTGGTAAGAAGGGGCAAAACAATTAATGGAAATGTGAGGGTAAATAGCCAAGCTAGCTCCTAAATAGACCGTAATAGAACTCGTTCCATTCTTCCAACTATCCAAAACTAAGCTCGATGCCTTAACATAACTAGGCAAATACAACATAAATCCCATAGAATACCTCGACAAATAATAATGAGCATAGGAGGTGTAAACAATAAAAACTTCAGCCAAATATTTTTTTCTCAGTATAATTTTTTCATTTTTTCATTTTCTTTTCTTTTCTTTTTCTTCTTTTTCTTTCTTGGCTGATCGAGGAAAACCTCTCGATCGAGTGGAATATGTCACTCGATCGAGGCAACATACATCAATATCTGCTCGATCGAGCTAAAGGCTACTCGATCGAGGCACAATTACTCACTTCTCTTCTTTTTTCTAGCAAATACCCACTCCAATCAATGAAAACGAGCCAAAAACTGACACAATGGTAAAATATACCTCGACTACTAAACTAGCTCGGCAAAGGTAGGCTCAGTTTGGAATGTAGTTAAGGGCAACAGGCAGATATGGCTTTATGTGGAGTTAATGGGGTAAAATGAGGAAAAGGGAGATGCAAATATTCTCAAAACACGTAATACCGACCACAAACCCAATGCGTGCAGGCAATAAGAAATCAGAGTTCATACACAAGCAAATGACACGAGATGTGGAGAGTAACTACTCTCATTCCTAGATGAACTGGTCATAAATGTCACCAGTTATAGGCTCTAAAACTCAGAATATAAAATTAGTTTGCCAAAATGTTGAGTCAAGTCTAATAATCAAATTTAAATTCCAAGACAAAATTCAATAGTTCACTATTTCGATTTTACTAAGTAAGTCAAGAATGGTGTAAGGAGTAACATAAAATAGACTTGTAGTGCAATTTCATCACGAACAAGACTCCAATCCGACTCGACTATATGCAAAAATAAATGTGATATTTTTGATTTTTTCAAAAAAAAATTCTAATTAACATGAATTGTAAACGTGAATGCAATACAAATGCAAATGCAGACGCAAAAGGATGCAAAACACCTCCCCAAACCAAAACAGACAATGTCCTCATTGGCTATAGCACAACAGCATATAAGGGAAAGGGAAACACAACCTAATTCATGTTCCTAAAAAATGAAATATATACAAAGAATGACAAAACAATGAACAGAAAAACTCACAAAACAAAGCTTCCCCAAACCAGCATCAAACGGGGGAGTTAACATCACCTCCTCCTGAGCTAGCCTCCGTCTCCACCCTGTACTAGGGTATATGTAATTGGTAATTAATTTGGATATTAACACGAATTGCAGGTAAGATTATGCAGAAAAATCTAAAGATGAAGAACAAAGGGGAATTGGGATCGAGTAAATTGAAAGGGGATCGAAGACTTCTCTCTTATAGGTAGGTTAGTTTACTCGATCGAGTAGAAATTCTACTCGATCGAGGACTTTTGTCAGGCAGGACCGCTCGATCGAGTAGTTCTGATTTACTCGATCGAGGACTTCTTTTGGTGATCCTCAGTTTACTCGATCGAATGGTTTTCCAATTTGCACAGCCTCCGACTTTTAGCAATTGATTTCCGCTTCTTTTCCTGCAAAAACGATACAAAACAATACCCAGAAAAATACCAAAAATTGTCTAACAAGAAAAATAAATTGTTTATCTAAACTACGGATTATAACGTAAAAGTCTATTTGTCTAACGAAAACGCAATAAATTATTTTTTAAAAATTGCACGGGGTTGTAAACCCGGCAAATAACCAATTAGTCTTGTGACAAGGCCACCGTCAGGCCTTTGGCTTGCGGAATTACCCTCAGCTGCGGTAATTTTCGACTTCTTTTTCCACACGTACGATAGTTTCTTGGAGTCTAGCTCCACTTTTGAATCACTCGAGTATGTGCAAACTCCTTTGTCCTTCTTGGACTTCTTCTTGATGCCATCACGCGAACATGGCTTTCCCTTCTTCAGCTCCAATGCTACCGATCTACTACCTGTAAGGCAACACAGAACGGCACGTTCCTCCAATTCGCTCCCAAGCTGGGGCGGAGGTGTTACGGTAGCAATAGGAATATCACAGACAGGAGCTATAGGCTCGATAGGAACCGAAGCTTTGTCATGTGTAAACAAATCAGGTGTAATATCAGCTAAGGGAAGCGCGTGACATGGTGAAACAAGCATGGGACCTTTACTAGCATGAGACTGAGTGAAAACTAGGTTCTCCCCACCTATCTGAAAAGTTAATGTCCGTAACCCGACATCAATAACCGCTTGCGCAGTATGCAAGAACGGTCTTCCCAAAATGATGGGAGTGTGAGAATCCTCAGGTATGTCCAAAACTATGAAGTCGACCGGGATAAAGAATCTCCCTATTTGCACCAGAACATCCTCTATGACTCCTAAAGGTTGGGACAAGGTCCTATCTGCCATTTGCACTGTCATGTTGCTACACTGAATCTTGATAAAGCCTAACCGTTTGGCTAAAGACAAAGGTAAGACGCTAACACTAGCTCCTAGGTCACATAACGCAATATCAATAAGATAGGTACCTATATGACATGGTGTGGAAAAGCTACCTGGGTCGGACAGTTTAGGTGGGCATTTATTCTGGAGGAAAGCGGAGCATTCCTCAGTCAAAGCTACAGTCTCTACAGTATCGACTGACCTCTTACGTAAACGAATTTCACGCATAAATTTCAAGTAAGAGGGTACCTTTAATAAAAGATCTGCAAAAGGAACATTCGCCTTAAGATCGCGTACAATATCAGCGAACAGAGCAAATTCCTTCTCGACCTTAGCCTTCTTCAACCGACCAGGAAACGGAACTGGAATGTCAGGTGATCCACGTTGCGTATCCTTGACAATCGCGTTATTAATCATCCGCTTGCTTAACCCCTTCGATCGAGCTTCTCGCTCATTAGGCCCCATTAATCGAGTATCAATATCACTCGATCGATCATAATTAGAACTCAAATTGCTCGTTCGAGCATAATCATCATTCAAACTACTCGATCGAGTAACTGTACCCTCTCGATCGACCAGCTGTCTTTTTGATTCACTAGATCGACCAAAAGTTACCTCTCGATCGAGTACATTTTCCTTCAATTCATTCGATCGACTAGAACAAGTTCCTCGATCGACGACATTACCAGCATCAGCCTTCGCAACATTGGGATGCGCACCAGAGATATCAGCAACGGTACCAGCAAGACTGTCATAAGCGAGACCGCTTCTCAGAGTAATCATGTTCAGTGTCTCCTTGTTCTTATCGGTCTGAGACGGTAACTGGCGAGGTTGCCTAGTCGAACTAGCTCCCGCCAATTGAGCAATCTGTGACTCCAAAAGCTTAATGGTAGCATTCGTTGCTTGATCAGATTTGCTCAATTGGATAGCTAAAGCTTGTATCATCGACTTTAGCTCCCCAACTTCTGAAATTCCACCAGATGAGGAACTAGCTTGCTGTGAAGACTGGATTTTTTAGAATCCTTGCTTGTGCGGCGGTTGATACGTCGGCTGCTGTGGTGGAGGAGTAGGATTTAGGACATTCTGGCTTGTCCATCTCAAATTGGGATGGATATTCCCCTGATTATAGTACCCACCCCCTTGACGGTATTGTTGAAAAGAACAAACTTGCTCCTTTTCTGCAAAACAATCTACAGCCGTGTGACCAGTTTTGCCACACCTTTCACAAGTAATCACTTCATCCCGCTGCAGCAAATGAACCGTCTGCTGGTTATCTGCAGCCTCCTTCTCCCATTTGTCAAGTCTGGCATTTAGTTTATCAAATTTAGCATCCAGACCGTCAGAATCAACACTAGCTACTGTCCGTGTACCACTTCGCGGATTACCATATTCAGCACAGTGGGTTGCCATCTCCTCAATCAATTTCCAACCCTTATCATCATCTATCTCCTTCTGGAATCTCCCGTTTGACGCGGCATCTAGAATAGCTCGATGATCATCATACAACCCGTTGTAAAACTGGTTGCATAGAAACCACTGTTCGAACCCATGGTGAGGAACAGATCTCACTAGCGTCTTAAATCGATCCCAGGACTCATAGAGATTTTCATGAACCGTTTGCTTGACATTTGTAATCTGACCCCTCAAAGCATTTGTCCTCTGTGGTGGAAAATACTTCTTGTAGAAGGCCAGTGCAAGTGTAGTCCAGTCGGTAATACCCAGTTCTTCTCTATTCAGATTCTTCAACCAGTCTTTGGCATTGTCGGTAAGAGAAAAAAAGAAACAAGACCTCCTTGATCTTGTCTTGTGTCACCCCTTTAGAAACCGGAATAGAAGAGCAGTAATCAGCAAAGGTCTCCATATGCTTTCTCGGATCTTCCCCAGCCACACCCCTATACTTGTCCTGCTGAACAAGCTTGATATAAGACAGACGAAGATCAAAAGAAGTTCCATCTTCTTCTGTTGTAAGTTTGAGTCCCTGGGGTATACATGCAGCGGTAGGCTCAGAGTGACTAGCAATGTTAGGAATCTTTGCTGGTATGGTAGTCTCAACAGTCGAATCTTCCTCGAAAATGAAACTGTCGAAGACGGATTCAGAAGTACTCGAGTCTTCCTCCTTTTTCTTTCTTATCTAACCCTCTCTTTCTGCGTAAGAAGGTTCTCTCAGGCTCTGGATCAGCTTCCAGTAACTCGAGCCTTTAGGACCTGCGCATACACAACTATAGAGAGAGAAAAAAATAAGAACAGTCTTAAGGAATTAGAAATTCCTTAAGACGAGACAGAAATAAATAGACAGAAAATTAAATTGCCTCCCCGGCAACGGCGCCAAAATTTGATGCGTGTCGTTCTACACCAAAAATAAAAGCCTAAGTCTACTAACTAAAGAAGATAGCGGAAGTAGGGTCGATCTCCACAGGGAGGAAACTAACTAACTGTAGTCTAAATCTGCCAGTCACAATCTAGGGGTTTTGAATTGGTTTTAAAACTAAACTAAATGAGATTTAAAAGAAGAGAAACAAAAGTAGAGATTAACACGAAATAAATCAGATAAAAGAGAAATATGCTAGGATTCGGTCCACTGCAATATCGGCATCTACGGGTAAACTAAGTCAGTCAATCTATCAATGAGAAGGGCAATGGTTTTCTCCTCTCGGTCTCAAACCACCCTAGGGATTTTCCTAATTAACTCTCGTCCTCTTAGGAGTCACCTATCAATTCTAAGTAAGTCTTTCCCTTCCAATCTCTCGATCCAGGTCGGGGTTAACTACCTAGCTAGTCTCCTGCGTGCACTCATTCGACTAACCTCAATTAAATTGCTTAGATTGATTCTCATATTCAAGACTAACTAAAATAGTCTATCCTATCATGCCTCTACTACAGTTTTCCTCATCCTAACATACAAGGGAATTAGCTACTCATGCTATTAATGACGCTAGCAAAGACGATTGAATATATGATATTAAACATGATAAAATCGTAATTAACAAGCATAAACAATAATAACGCAGTAATTAAGAAAGGTAGACAGTAATTAAAACTGAAACAAAGGTTAAGAATAAAGGAGAGAAAAGAAGTTTACAATCTTAGCAAATCCGGCGTAAAGAACAAATCCACGTCGATAAACCCGAATGTAAACTAAAGATTAATAAAGTTCAAAAACTAATGTTTAATGCTAAGTAAATGATAATAGTCGATGATAATGGAATCAATCCTAATGACGTAAATAAGAGTCTTATATAATGCATAACACGACTCTAAACCCTAATTAGTCTACGGACTTAAGGCCCGTAATAGATTCCACTCGATCGAGGGAAAATACCCTTCGATCGAGGTCTTTATTTGAGAGTATCAGTCGATCGAGTACTTCTTCCACTCGATCGACCAACTTGTCAATATCTACCACTCGATCGAGCAAAGTTACAGCTCGATCGAGGTCTTCCTTACTTCAACTCTCCTCGATCGACCAAAGGCATAGTCGATCGAGGTCTTCTGGCTTGTCATTTAATGTTAGTCATGGCTTTGGGCTTGATTGTGAGCGGTTTCATGCTTTCCCATGCAAGAGCTTCTGTCCCGTTCCTTCCATTCTCCTAAATGAATGCAAAGTGGACTGTTTTGGCTCGGTTTCCGCTACTACGCAGCTCGTACCTACAAAATGGTAATGAAAGTACAAAGTAGCCAAATAGGGGCATATAGTGACGTAATATCACTTAAATGACATAAAAATGCGTGCATAAATGGACTAAAAAGTCTATATAAAATACACGCATTAAACTTCCCCAAACCAAACATTTGCTTGTCCTCAAGCAAACTAAATGCAACTATATGGAACTAAATAAACCTAGGGGAATGGAGTAAGTCTCAGAGCTAGCTACAAGTCAATGCTAAATCGTTCAATGCACTCATTCAATCGCTACAAATGATAATACGAAAGTGAACGAATTTGTACAATCTTGGAAATAAATTAGACTTTCAAACTTGCAAGACTCAACCAAATTCGGACTCTCATGGGTTACTCTTCTCTCATTAAGCAAATGGTAAGTAAATATGTATAAGAAAGAGAGAAGAAAATATAGTCACTCACCAAGACTACGACCGACACAACATGCATTGCTAACTAACATGAAAGATGATTCAAGCACCGTACACACGCATAACCACCGTTCAAGGACTATCACGTGCCAAACAATTGCAAAGATATGGATATGTAAGGCTAATTGGTAAGAAGGGGCAAAACAATTAATGGAAATGTGAGGGTAAATAACCAAGCGAGCTCCTAACAAGACCTTAATAGAACTCGTTTCATTCTTCCAACTATCAAAAACTAAGCTCGATGCCTTAACATAACTAGGCAAATACAACACAAATCCCAATGAACACCTTGACAAATAATAATGAGCATAGGAGGTGTAAACAATAAAAACTTCAGCCAAATATTTTTTTCTCATTATATTTTTTTCATTTTTTCATTTTCTTTTCTTTTCTTTTCATTTTCTTCTTTTTCTTTCTTGGCTGATCGAGGAAAACCTCTCGATCGAGTGGAATATGTCACTCGATCGAGGCAACATACATCAATATCTGCTCGATCGAGCTAAAGGCTGCTCGATCGAGGCACAATTACTCACTTCTCTTCTTTTTTTCTCGCAAATACCCACTCCAATCAATGAAAACGAGCCAAAAACTGACACAATGGTAAAATATACCTCGACTACTAAACTAGCTCGGCAAAGGTAGGCTCTGTTTGGAATGTAGTTAAGGGCAACAGGCAGATATGGCTTTATGTGGAGTTAATGGGGTAAAATGAGGAAAAGGGAGATGCAAATATTCTCAAAACACGTAATACCGACCACAAACTCAATGCGTGCAGGCAATAAGAAATCAGAGTTCATACACAAGCAAATGACACGAGATGTGGGGAGTAACTACTCTCATTCCTAGATGAACTGGTCATAAATGTCACCAGTTATAGGCTCTAAAACTCAGAATATAAAATTAGTTTGCCAAAATGTTGAGTCAAGTCTAATAATCAAATTTAAATTCCAAGACAAAATTCAATAGTTCACTATTTTGATTTTACTAAGTAAGTCAAGAATGGTGCAAGGAGTAGCATAAAATAGACTTGTAGTGCAATTTCATCACGAACAAGACTCCAATCCGACTCGACTATATGCAAAAATAAATGTGATATTTTTGATTTTTTCAAACTATTTTTCTAATTAACATGAATTGTAAACGTGAATGCAATACAAATGCAAATGCAGACGCAAAAGGATGCAAAACACCTTCCCAAACCAAAACAGACAATGTCCTCATTGGCTATAGCACAACAGCATATAAGGGAAAGGGAAACACAACCTAATTCATGTTCCTAAAAAATGAAATATATACAAAGAATGAAAAAACAATGAACAGAAAAACTCACAAAACAAAGCTTCCCCAAACCAGCATCAAACTGGGGAGTTAACATCACCTCCTCCTGAGCTAGCCTCCGTCTCCACCCTGTACTAGGGTATATGTAATTGGTAATTAATTTGGATATTAACACGAATTGCAGGTAAGATTATGCAGAAAAATATAAAGATGAAGAACAAAGGGGAATTGGGATCGAGTAAATTGAAAGGGGATCGAAGACTTCTCTCTTATAGGTAGGTTAGTTTGCTCGATCGAGTAGAAATTCTACTTGATCGAGGACTTTTGTCAGGCAGGACCGCTCGATCGAGTAGTTCTGATTTACTCGATCGAGGACTTCTTTTGGTGATCCTCAGTTTACTCGATCGAATGGTTTTCCAATTTGCACAGCCTCCGACTTTTAGCAATTGATTTCCGCTTCTTTTCCTGCAAAAACGATACAAAACGATACCCAGAAAAATACCAAAAATTGTCTAACAGGAAAAATAAATTGTTTATCTAAACTACGGATTATAACGTAAAAGTCTAACTGTCTAACGAAAACGCAATAAATTGTTTTTTACAAATTGCACGGGGTTGTAAACCCGGCTAGTAACCAATTAGTCTTGTGACAAGGCCACCGTCAGGCCTTTGGCTTGCGGAATTACCCTCAGCTGCGGTAATTTACGACTTCTTTTTACACACGTACGATAAATTCTTTGTAACACCCGGAAATGTACCCTATTTTTCTAGTAAAAATATTTTACTGACACTTTTCAGTGAAATTTAGTTTTAATCGTAAATTTAATTTTCCGAGTCGAATTTAGAATTTCCGAGTTCGTATTTGCAATTTCCGCGAGATTCCATGAGAATCCCGTCTTAAGGCGAGTTTGACTTTTCTTGACTTTTGAGCCGCCTTTGACTTTGGTTGACTTTCTCCTTCATATACTCCCTTCCTCACCCTAAACCTAATTCATTTCCCACAACTCAAAAACTTTCCTTCTTCTCTAAGAAACCAAAGAAACCTTGCCTCCATTTTTGATCCGTCTTCAAATCGTCACTACGCCTTCATTTCTTGCTCAAATTCACGTAAGTTCGTCTTATTCTTCCCCTCTTAGCTTCCTATATCCGTATTGGTAATAAAATTACCGTCTTTCTCGCTTTTTAAATTATCCGTCTTTCTCAAGGTGAATGATATTCATCTTTTATTATCTAATTGTATGTAGGGGGAGACTAGGAAGGTTTAGAAACCGTTTAAAGACGCGTAAAGGTAACGGTGAAGGGTTACTCGATATCATTTACGTGTTTTAATGTGTTTTCCATGTTAGAAATCGTATTTAGAATATGATTAGTAATTTTAGGAATTTTGTTGTTGATGATGGTTGTTGTTAGTTGATAATTGATATGAGAATTGATGAATTGTGATGATAGATGATACTTGTGTTATGCCTTAAGTGAAATTGTGGAGATTGTGTGACTCATACCTGCCCGAATAGGACGCAGGCTGCGTCGTGGTGACGCAGGCTGCGTCATACACTGCCGACAGAATTTTTTCTGCACTGACCCCTTTTCGTAAAATGATCATATCTCCTTCGTTACTTTCTTGTTTTGGGCGTGAAACATCTCGTTGGAACCGTAAGAGGATAAGCTATCACCTCGATTTGGAATTTCTGCATTTTCATGTTTAGAACTCTAGTTATGACCGTTTGAAGTGGACCCTTGTTTTCGTTGGTTTCCAAACAACGTTGTTTTGGAGAGGTATCTATGTTTTTTTTATTCATTATGCTTCATAAACTTGTTCTAATGCTTATGTATCATGTATTGACTAATGTTTATCATATTTAAACTTATATGATTCCCTATTCTCATGTTTTGTGACGGTTTTTGGTATGTTCCCACTTTGAGTCGGTTTTTACAAATGTTACGGTTTGAGCACTATTTTGTCTTGTGCTTTGTACTCTCATTCCCTTGGCTACCTTTCCGTTCGTAAGGCTGGAATGTCGGAACGGAGAGGTATCATACTGCTTAAATGCATGTGTTAGTGGGCATACGACGACGTTGTTGGGAGTTGAACGCTATGCGTTGTTCGACCCGGCCGTCAAATGTTGTGTACTTGCGAGGTGGTGTTATTTGCATGTAGCGTACCGCATGTTATGAGGCTTGAGCTCGGTTTCCGCCTCTTTCGTGAATTGATCTACCGAATTTGGGGTACTCGGCGTCATGTGTAAGACAGAGTCTTGGATGCAAAACGTCATCGCATGTCGAATCGGAAAATGGTTTATTCCGAGATTCTGGCCAGATTTAGACTAGGACCGGATATTTATATCGTCGTGCTACCAGGAGGAAATTAGTTTACATATACGAAATGTCATCGTGTATGCGTTCAGGGAAATGCTTATCTCGTGGATGCCTGTTAATCATACTTGCTATGTACACGGTGCTAGTGCGTTTCATTTCACCTGTGAGAGATGTCGTCTTGTGTCGTCGTTCTTGAATGCGTGATTTCATGATATTATTCATGGTCATTGCATGATTTGGCACCGTCTATGTATTGGGTTGCTTGAATGGATGATAACATGATGGATTTATTCATAGTCATTGCATGACTTGCATGGTTTGTTTGTCGAGTCTCAATCTTATCAAACTTATACCGCTAACAGTGAGATGCAAGCCCTAGTGAGCGTATTCGGTTGCCTAAGAGTGTCTTCCCCGAGTCTTTGAATAACATGATGGATTCGGATTTGTATTCCATATGTTCTTATCATTATTTATCGAATTGCCTATTTATTCTTATCGTATCTCACATGTATATTCATATATGCATGATTTGACTTTTGTATTTCCTTCTATGTACGTTTAATGTGATATGGCTGGGAGAACCCGGAGTTACTCCCCACTGATTGTGGCGTTCATGTTTTCATGAATGAACAGGTTGCGTGCATGGATGGCTTTTTGCTTTGCTATTTTGGGTTCGGGTGTGAGCTAGCGGGCGTTGTCCCTGGATGAAACACCTCTAGACGTTGTTTAGCTAGTTGCTAATTACTTTGCCTTTTGTTAACACTTTGAGAGACTACGTCTCTTGTGGTATTTTTATTTAGTTTGTAATATTTTGACCCTCCTCGTATTTTTCTATCTTGCATGTATAAAGGTTTTTAAAATACCGTATTTTCCGCTATATAATTCACATGCTTGTATGTTTTATATTTCCGCATTCGCGAGGGTTGTCACACCAACATTATGGATATCCTCACCAAGGTGACTTTGAGACGATACTATCGTGTGAGTGCACGAGAGTCCCTACAAGTCCCATTTTGCACTTTCATAATGAAAATATAAAAACATAAATCTGAACTCAAATATTTGGCTTGTATTGTGTTGTTTCCTTGTTTATGTAAGTATGTATGAAAGAGCGTTGGATCAAGGTTGGATGCATAGCATGTCGGTCACCTAAGAGTTCCGTCAACTAAAAAAGTATTCACATCAATTGGCTGCAAGACTTGCCTTCTTTCGCTCTCTCGCTCGAGACAAAGGCTTCCCTCTAGGAAAGCTTGGCCAAATGTTTCCCTAGAAAAGGATTTCTAGTTCCCTCAAGGGACAATAGTTTCCATAGAAGGAAATTTGCAAGTCTTCTTTGTTCTTTTCAAGTTTGCTTGCTTAGCCTCAGGAGTGCTTTAGCAAGCCAAATGGGACCTCTAAGGTGTGTGGAACCGTCTTAGGCATGGTGTGGGCCCTTGATGTAGCTTATCATCCCCTTAGCCACACAAAACGAGGTAAAAACTGCCTCAAATGATGATTTCCCTACAAATTTAAGATAAATCCCAGAAAAGCGCTAGTGGAAGATAATTCACTAAAAACAGTTTACAAGTGGCATCTAAAGCATGAAAAATGGGGTAAATAAAAGTGATAAAAATGGGTGAAGTGACACTATATCAAATCTCCCCAAACCAACCCTTGTCTCGTCTCGAGTAAAAAAGAACAAAGCTACGACCCTTATTCAAAATATCAAAGCAAACATATAAGACACGAGCCAATTAGCGGGCTCGCTCTGCCCCTTCAACTTACAAGACGACATACATGAGGTAGGATGTCCCTTACGAAAACAAGTGGGGACTTGTCAAATCGTGACACATCCAAACAATAGGCACTTTAAAAAACAATAAAGATTCATCTACAAAAGAATGATCACATGCCTCATCCATTTGACCGGACATGCCTAAAAGAAGATAGTCTAAATAAATGAATGAACCTTAGAAGCGACTAGTCTCATAAAGCATGGAAAAGTATTCGTCTTCTAGTGGTGCAAGACTAATGAAAATTTCATTCCTCGCCTACTATTTGTTTGGTCAAGACCGTTTAAATGGATGATGGAGATGAGATCCTCGTGACATTATTAAACATAATAGCAAATAGAATTTACGTTTCTCAAAAAAATAAAAAACTAGGGTCTTTCTCTCTCACTATGAAACAAATAAGTGGATGATCCAAGAAAGGTGAATGAAAGAAAGTTTTTTTTGCTTTGATTTTTCTTTTTGTTTCCTTTGTTTTTATTTTCTTTTTTATTTAGCTTTTGTTTTATTTCTATTTGAATATTATTTAAATGATTAGAATTTTTGATATGATGGTACGATGTTTCCCCTTAGGATATGCGGTTGGGACCAATAATAGGAATATCCGCACCAACGTAACTTTGAGAGCGACCCTATGGTGTAGGTGTACTAGAGTCCCTAAAAGTCCCATCTTGCACTTTCATAGTGAATATATGAAAACATAAATCCGAGGTGACTCAAAACCGCTTACAAGTGGCATCAAAAGTAGAAAAATGGTATAAATAAATGCGGGAAAATTAGGAGAAATGACACTATATCAAATCTCCCCAAACCAATCCATGATTCGTCTCGAGTAAGAATGAACAATGCTACAACCCTTATTCAAAATATCTAAGCAAACATATCCGACACGAGGTAATTAGCAGGCTCGCTCCACCCTTTCAACTTACAAGACGACATACATAAGATAGAATTTCCCCTAGAAAGGCAAGTTTGGACTTGCAAAAATCGTGACACATCCTAACAATAGGTACTTAGAAATACGATAAAGATGCATCTACAAAAGAATCATCACATGACTCATCCATGTGACCGAACACGCCTAAAAGAAAACCGTCTAAATAAATGCATGATCCTTAAATAAAAGCATGATCCTTTGAAGGCACTAGTCTCATAAAGCATTGAAAAGTATTCGTCTTCTAGTGGTGCAAGACTAATGAAAATTTTATTCCCCGCCTACTAATTGTTTGTTCAAGAGTGTTTAAATGGATGATATAAATGAGATCCCCTTGACGTTATTAAACAGGATAGCAAATAGAATTCACGTTTCTCAAATAAATGATAAACTAGGTGAAGGAAAGAAACTTTTTGTTGATTGGATTTTGCTTTTTGTTTGCTTTTTGTTTGCTTTGTTTCTTTTTTATTTTTGATTTTTCTTTTGTTTTATTTCTTTTTTAGTTGCATTTTGAGGATTGTTTTTTTATATGATAGTACGATGTTTCCCCTTAGGATATGCGGTTGGGATCAACAATAGGTATATCCTCATTGAGGTGACTTTGAGACGATCCTATCGTGTGGGTGCACAAGAGTCCCTACAACTCCCATTTTGCACTTTCATAGTGAAAACATGAAAACATAAATTCGAACTCAAATATTTGGCTTGTATTGTGATGTTTCCTTTTTGTGTGTATGTAAGAAAGGGCGTTAGATCATGGGTTGATGCATAGCATGTCGGTCACCTAAGAATTTTGTGAACTAAAGGAGTATTCATATCAATTGGCTGCAGGACTTGTCTTCTTTGGCTCTCTTGCTCCTGCTCGAGACAAAGTCTTCCCTCTAGGGAAGCTTGCCCGAATACTTCCCTAGAGAAGGACTTTTAGTTCCCTCAAGGGATAATAGTTTCGCTTGCTTAGCCTCGGGAGAGCTTTGGCAAGCCAAGTGAAACCTCCAAGGCGTGTAGGATTGTCGTGGGCATGTCCCCTTGGTCATACAAAACGAGTTAAAAATCGCCCCAAATGACGATTTCCCTAAAAACCCAAGACAAAACCGAGAAAAGCGTTAGAGGAAGAAAATGCACTCAAAACCGCTCCTTAGGAGCATCTAAAGCAAGTAAAATAGTGTAAATAAAGGCGGAAAAATAACGTGAAACGACATTATATCAGAAGGTTTAAAGGTCATCTAATGACATTTTGTGACTTAAATTTGTTTACGAGTGACGGCATTAGAAAACATAATTTCACAGTTGTCGTTTTCGAAAAATATTAATTTTTGAATTGCATCAAATTCTTGTAACTCATCACTTTCTGCAAAATAATTGCAAAATGCAGTACACGTGCCTTGGAAGGAATATATATAATATAAAATACAATTGTAAAGTCGGAAACTCAGATACTAGTGGGAGTAATTATTTATAAAATATAAGATAAATAAGCACGTACCAGTGGTCAATATGTCAATTTTGTAGATAAGTTTGTAAAATTTGACTAAATATTATCAAAACCAATACTCATTTAACAAGTTTGAACTAAATAGGTGGATCGATAATTTAGAATGAATTGGGGGTAATACTAATTTTCACTTTCTCACCACCTAATCATCCCTATATTTTTTATTCCACCATCAATTATGTTCCAACAATCTAGAGTTTTTCAATTTAATTGTATTCCACCATTAAGTGGTGCCACTTAAGGGTCAAATTGAGCCAAAGTTTTTTCTCATTGGGTCATCCAAAAATCACACTCTCTCTCATTCACTATAAATGTAACTTTTATTTTTTCACACTTGTTAAAACTTGTTTTGCAATGTGAATATCTTTAGTTACACATTATTAAAAATTATAAAAAAAAATGATATTTTTATAAGATGCATAACGATTAATCAAATAAGATCTCCGTTAATATATTTTCTCTTATATATCATAAATAATAGTAAATAATTCTCTACACACATAAATAGTACAAAAAAATCAATGTTACATTTGGGGTGGATTAGAGGGAGTGATTATTATAATCCACCTTTCTTATGATCTAGAATATGACTTTGATGAGTATGGTTAAAGGGAAGATAGGTCTTGACTTGGGCTATTTGGTTCGTTCGGCGTAGTGTATTTGAACCGTGGTTCAGATGAGATAACACAAATTCTCATTTATAACGGGGTGACTCGTCGCAAGCTTAAGACGGGTCAAATTTCCATTACAGAAAAATAAACGGGGGCTCCATTTACCTACCAAAGCAAATTTTGAAAAAGTAATGAGTGGTACGTACACTCGTGTAGCACGCGGCACAGCAAAAACTTTAAAATCGAACACGAGTGCTGGAGTCTGGGTGGTATCAGATGTGATCTTCAACGTTATACGGAGTTAGAGTATATACTCTACGAAATCTTGGTGTATGTTTCGTTTGCACTCTCACGAGTGTATGTGTAATGTTTAAAGTGTCAACTCAACATTTGAACATCTCCACCAACGGAGACACGGAGTATGTCATTGAAAACGGACATATTCTTATTCAATAAGAACGGGTTAAATTGCTTCTCATAAATAGATTAATAGGAATTTATTTGGTTTCCACTTCTTCTTCCACTTACCTATTTGTAAGCGCAAATTCTTACTTCAGATGAGCTATTTCTTGTCTGAATTAAGACGGACTAAATGTAGCCACTTTACAATAAAATGTTACAATTTTCTGATAAAATGTTCCATTATTTTCAAGCAAAAAGTGACAGCTTTAGTTATAACATTTTACCATTAAATGGTTACATTATATTAAAAAAAAATGGTGAGTTTTGATCTGTCTTATTTCAGAGCGTCTGAAGCAAGACTTACGAGGAAACACGATTCATCTTTGAAAACGGATTGCTCATTATGAGAATTTGTGCTTCTGTAAAGTAAGTCAGGCTTAAGACAGGTAAAATACTAGCACATGGTGGTAATAAGGACAAAACTTTTGGTATTTTCTAGAAAATAAGTGGGATAATTTGGTATGTATTTGTCGCATCTTAAACTTAAGGCGGATATGTCCCATCTTATGAGAATTTGTCTTCTTGTAATTAACAATTTAAAAGTTACAATATTGCTACAATAAGTATGTTTAAATGAAACTAAACTTCAAAGTTAAAAATAATTTTTAATTAATTGTCTGAAACAATAAGCCTTGCTGTACAGATTCTACTGCTTCTCTCTCTAAAATCAATTTCCCCCAAATAACCCCTCAAAACCTAAAACCTTGATCCGCTACAACCGCCACCCACCCACTATATCCTCCCTTTACTCCACTTCTTTCGCCGGAGATGCGGCTATTCCTTGGCCCATCTTCGGCGAACCTTCATCTCAGTATCAATTAACACAATAATCTTCTACTTCTTCCTTTTGGCTTTCCGGGTGGTGGTCGCTCCTGTTCCGACTCGTCTGGCCTTCGTGGATCGTTGCGGTTTCCGGCCTTCCTCCATCTTGTCCCTTTCGTGGGTTTATTACGGTTTTCGATCGTCGACGCTGTTTTTCCGGTACATCCGTCACCGCCGCTGCCAGTAGTGTCATCATCAGAGTCTTTACCGAGGCGGTGTTCCCCTCCCCCTCGCCCATTTCCCCACCTCCTCTAGTAAGTCTTCTCGTCGACCATGGTGGTCTTGTCGTCGGTCGTGTCTGTTGGTCTATTGTCTCAGGTCAGTCTTCCCCATGGTGGCTTTGCATGTTCTATTCCGGTGTTCCCCCTTCCCTCGCCCCTTCCCCCACCGGATTGGTCTTTGCATTTGCATGTTTATTTTGGGGTCGTTTTTTCCTTTGCATGTTTTTTGTGGTCTTGTGTGGCATTATTGGGTTTCTTTGGCTTGACGGGCCGGTTAGCAGTTTGGTCGGACCGACTGACTTTGGTCAGTTTATCCTTGTCTAGTCTTTCGAGTGTTTGATGGAGGTGGTGGAGATTCACGTATTTTGAATGTCCGTCTTGAGTTCGGGGGGTCGTTCCCCGAGTTGTCGGGAAAGATTGTGGAGTGACTTGTGTTAATTTGTGTGGTTATGTCAGTTGGGATTGTGTGGCTAAGGGTTGGTTAGTGGTGCTGGGTGGTTTGATATGTGGTGGTTCTTAATCAAATTCAATGCGGACCCTATATTGGATTATTTCCGATGGGATTAGTTTTCTTTTGTCGCCGTCAATTAATAACCTCTATGGGCTGATCGCTTACTCTGGTTTTCAGTTTGATGTCCAGTGTTTTAATGCAATGATTTCCTCATATTGGTTAAGGGTGTCCTGTGCCTTACACTTTGTGGCGATTGTCAAGCTTTTTATCGTTATAAGAAGAAATGGCGTTTATAAAGCCTTTATGGCTGATTCGTGTATTGGCCGAGTTGGATCCACCTTCAGACGATGCTCTATTGCATCTACAGTCAAAAGAGTAGTCGTGGGACGTCATTTATTATGGTTTGCTTACCTGGTAGTTATTTGGATCACTCCTAAGAAAGATAATAGCCAAGAGGATGAATCTCCGAGACACATCTTGTCTACTTGTTCTTCAAGTAGATCTTCCCCTCATAAATTTCTACATCTTCGTGGCGTAAGTGTGTCTTGTTGTAGGTATTCCTCCGAAACTCAACAAATTAGGAAGAGGAAGGAAATGGCAGTACAATTGGCCAGCCTCGATTGTCCCTTCAAGAAGGCTACTCCCTTCAAGAAGGTTACTCTACTTACCAACTCGGTCATTAGTTCAATTTGTTATTCGAATGTTGTAATAATAATAAAATCCGACTCAGAGAGTCGGGTTTGTACTCTGTAAGCTACTAATTTTAATGCTACCAAAAAAAAAAAGCCTTGCTGATGACGGACATTATTCGTCTTAAACTTAAACAAGTCAAATACTATCAGATGGTGGCAATAAAGACAAAATATTTGTTATTTTCTAGGTACAAATGACGTGATTTCGTAAGTATTTGACCTATCTTAAATGAGAAATTGACTAATTGAGTAACTAAATAATGATGCAAAGTACAGATTATTATATTGGAAATGTGACAATTTGGAAATAAAAATGGTTACACTTAAATTTGTAAAATGTTTATTTTTTTGCATAAAAATTTCCTAATAAATTAATGTTATAAGTAATTTTAAGCAATATTGCACATTCGTAATTAAATACGTTTAGGGTGAAGAGTTTTGCAGTCTGATTAATTATATAGTAAAGTTTAGAATGTAATAAGACAAAGCTAGTTAGTTTAGTTTTATGATTATGTCTAGTGGTCCTATTTGATAATATTTTTGTTCTTTAATACACGCATTCAAGTTTGATTACTAAAATCATTTAAATTTTTCTCATACAAGTTTATGGGTTATAATGAGACGATACCACTCACAAGCAACTCGAACTCGAACTCGAGCTTGGCTCCGTCATGTTAGTGATTTTGATCACAAGTCATTTAAGTGCATTCAGGTTTTCAAGTCAAAGTCTGTTTTGAGCTCGTAAAGGATATAATTTGAGTCGGGAATATGGAGTGTATGCTCATATAATCGTATATCGAGTTCATGGTTATAATGGATAAGTAAATGACGAGTTTATTATTTATATCGACTCGTTATTTGTATTGAGTTTTATACTCGGTTTTACTAAGTGTTATACTTAGTGTTTTGTGTAAATAAAACAAGAGAGACATAACCCCGATCGAGGTGGCTTAGCCCCGATAGGGGCTGGGTGTCTGAAAGTCTCTGATTATTTAAATGTACCCAGATATATAAAACCCTGATCAAAGTTGTAGTGTTCTGGGTATTTATTTGTTTTGTTTTCCGCGCGCTTTTCACTTGTGTTGTTTGGGTTTCGAATGAAACCCAACGACGGTAGTTTTTGGGTGTTTTCCCATGCATTTATCCATTAAATAATATATGTTTATATCATGTATCTTATCACATAAATCTTTATATATATGTGAGAGGATTGAATGAAAACATAAATTATTCAATTCACTTTTCAGATTTTGACAAAAACAAAAATAAGACAAACTATATTGTAATAGTGTTCTTTGTTCTTGTCTAAGACAAAGTAAACCCGTCTTATCCTACAGAGCTTTCGAGATACCCAAGGCAATAAGGGTCGAAATACTCTAAGGAAAGTGTGTTCAACATGATTCGGTCTGTTGATAAATACCGTTTACAATTGTTTTCATTTATGTTTTTTTGTGCCTTGTTGTATTGTTACTAGTTTGTAATCTTTGTAATACAAGTCCAATATATAACATTCTTAGAGTATTTTCTGCACTTGAAATGGAATCAATTCGAGACATGACTTCCAAGTTCGGAAAGTTGGAGAAATTTGAAGGGATAGACTTCCGTCGTTGGCAAAAGAAGATGCACTTTCTTCTTACCGCTTTGAAGGTGGTGTATGTGTTAAGTACTCCAATGCCGTAGATTTTTGGAGATGAGAATCTTGCGGAGATTCAGCGAAAGCGCAACAAGTGGAAGAATGATGACTACATATGTCGTGGTCACATCTTGAATGGTATGTCCGACTCTCTTTTTGATATTTATCAAAACATTGAGTCCGCTAGGAAACTATGGAATCAAATAGAGTCTAAATATATGGATGAGGATGCTTCTAGTAAGAAGTTCCGTGTTGGAATATCATGAACTATAAAATGGTCGATACTAGACTGGTAATGGAACAATATAATGAATTGCTTCGGATTTTGGGGCAATTTGTGTTGGAGTAAGTGTCCTCCACAATAGTGCATTTATATAATAAATCTCATTTGAAATATACGTGGCATGATTAGTATATTTTGATACTCCACGTCAGTTGATTAACGTAAATCGGTAACGCTCGGCTGACTAGAGTTTGACGTTATTGTCGTATGACGGCGGTGATCAACTGATCCCTTTCGGTCACACCTATAGGATGAGACCCAAATAGAATACTAACTATTTGTATATGATACAGTTTAATTAGTCCCTTGCGTACATTTGATATACGTTTAGTTATGTGAGTTAGTTATTGGATATTGAGTTAAAGAACTCGAGCCAATTGATTTTATTAGTCAATTATACGATAATTGACTGAATAAATTTTACGACTTATTTTAATACAATTAAATAAGATTTGTTTAGTGATTAATTGTTAATTCACTAAATTAGTTGATGTTTTGTATATATTTTGAGGTAGAGGTAATTAGTTAATTATATTTACAAGGAGTTGTAAAATAAATTAACCGGGCATTGTGGGATCCATTATATATTGATATAATGGTAAAATATCACTTAAAAGTTGAGTGTATATTATTTATTAATTTGAGTCATATAATTGTTATATGAATAAATTAATACTTAATTATATAAGATAATCAAACATATGATAATAAGTATTTGTGAGACAAATAACAAAAATCAAAATGGACCATATTATGCACATGGTGGACGTTTCATAGTAGCTTGTAGTAACAATTTATTTTGTTGAAGTCTACACTCCACCTTTAGCAATGATTACCTACTATGCTACATGTCATGATAGCCTATTATGACATCTTATGATTATACTAACTAACACTCAACATTTATGCATGTGAATAAAAAAAAAATAAGAGCCCATGATCACCCATTTTTGGTGTAGTTGTGCGTGAGAAAAGGATAAAAAGGATACAAGAGTTGTTCTCTTTTTTTCACTCATTCTAATTCATGCTTGCTCAATTTTTTTCTCATGCATTCATCTCTCTAAAACTCACATAAATATTATATACTTTATATATTACTAATGTAGTAATATTTCTAGTATCATTTAAGGGATAATACTATATTTATCTAGTTAATAAATATAGTGTTTAATTGGGTTAAATCTTGGGTGCAATTTGGAAGGAGACCTTCTACTTTGGAGGTTATTTTATGGAGGATCATCCACTAATTTCATGCTCAAGAACAATAAGAAGGAGTTCTCATTGTGCCCATATTGAACCGAAAATTCCCAATGTAAGGATGTTTTCGTCTTATCTTTTCTTTTATGCTTTTATATTTGCATGCATGATAACTAGATCCTAAATCATTAAGTTAATGTAATTTAATGAACTAATTAGAGGAGTCTAATTAGAGGTCTAGGACTTTCATGTGGTATCAGAGCTCAATTGTTACATGCATGTCAATTTTAAGCATTAAAATCGAGTTATACGATAACTTGGGTAAAATTGAAAATTTGTGTTAAAAATTGGTTTGCACGAAATTTTTGATTTTCATGCATACCTACTGACCTCAAAATGGTTGTGGTCAAATTTGGTGGTTTTAGGGATTAATTTGCTATTTATTTTGATTTATGGCCTTTAAATCATGTTAATATGCATATTTTATGTTAAAAGTTAACTAAAAATAGTTTCATGTTGATTCTGGCCATGAATTTTTGATATGATCTCACATGCATGTTTTACATACTGTATGTAAAATTTCGTGACTTTTAATTAAGTTTTGCATGATGATTGATTTTTATAAGATAAAAGTCAATAAAGTGAGATTATTATGATCATAAAATTGAAACGTCCTTTTCTGGTCTTGAAAATTTTTGGTACATTTTATAATCTATTTATATCATCTTGGTGAAATTTTATAATTTGTTTCACTATTTTACTATATTTAATGGTTTTTATTTGATAAAACCGTTGAATACTATGTTATTTGTTCATAAAATTTATTCAAAATTTTTGGGCAAATTTTTCTGTTTTTTAGAGTTCCTGGAAATGTTCCAGAATGTACAAAATTTTTGGTTTCAAATTTTTATGATTTTTATATTTTATTTTGGGTTTACTTCATAAATGTTATGATTAAACCTCTATATTTAGCAAATACGATCGATTCGAACTAATTAAAATACAAACAAAGTTAGTGGGGACTAATTTTGAGTTCTAAATCAGTTTAGATAATTAGTTTGAGCTTAAATACGATTTAAGTGTTGATTATTGATTTTTAATGGGTAAAAATCGATAAAATCCATAAAACCGAGCTAGAATGAGCATGATAAGTGTTAAGGGCGATTTTGGCATGATTTTACAGCATTTTATTTATGTTGTTATTTTTGAATGAATGAATGTCATTTATTTAATTTTTAATGCAAGTTGTACCTAGTATGGCCTAGATTATTTTAATCGGTATTACCCGTAATGTAAGGGAATAACGATTCGGTTGTAATTTTATTTGCGATCTCGTATCGCCGTTTGTAATAATTTAATTTCATTTCTAGATCAAATGTATAATAGGAATTTTATTTGTATCTTTTGTAATTAATTATTATAAAGACGGAGATTCCCGAAGTCGGTGTTCCAAAAGACGGTGCCATGAAGAGGCAAGGGGCCAAGGAGTTGGTTTCCGATTTTGTAATCTACTAGTTAATTATATTAGCTAGGTGGACATACTAGGATTTATTATTTGCTTGCTTTATGTTTTTCCGCACATGCCAAAATCGCCAACATGCATTTTTATTTCTCGATTGTCAATTCAAAGTTATTCAAAATTCACCGACTTAGTTCGCTTATAGAGAATTAATAACTAAATTGACAAGACCTCTCACATAACTTAAAAAAAAAAATTGAGATTAGCCTTACCAATTAGTAACACCTATGAATCCCGTGTTCATTAGGGCTACCACGCTCGTGGGTCCCTTTTTACCTCGGGTAAGTAGGGTGATACGATCACAAGCTAAAATTGGATTGGACTCAACGAGATAAGCGTTATCTTGGGACTAGGAGATGGATTTAGTTGAAATCCGTCAACCAAGAGTTCTAAAGGTAGAATTAGTCAAGTATTGACTTATAATTTTTTGATAAAGGTAGCATACGATGACTATTTTTGTCTAAAGATGGGTCTTGGAATCACTTATATAATTTCGTGAGGGGTCATTATATGAGTGACTTGTTAAAATTGTTTTACAAGTGAATTATATATAAGCAATGAATGTTTATTTTCCGTTGATATTTATTTTATACGCGCAAATGACAAACATTTTATCCTTCTACGAACTTGTAAATCCATTAAATCGTGGAAAGGAGTTTCCATTATTTTCTACGGTAGCATTTTGATTGCGATCTCCGTTTAAACCACCGTAGTTAAAGACAAAATGATTTTTCTTTTGATCCTCACATTAACCATTGCAAATATCTCTTATGAAGAGTATATGAATATGTCACACTTAGTCAAAAACGTTTGATTTTGTTTTTAGTGACGTCTCCTTGTTACAATGATACATCAATCTTTTGCTCCAAAGAAAATATTTGTAATTTTTGGTATGTCGTCATAATGCTCCTTATCGAGGCTTACCTCAAAAGAGGCCAAATCAGTTGGGACGACAAGATTTCTCGATTTATTTGAAATCATGTTTAACCAAATACCGTAGTCACTTTATGAAAGGTTTATCCTTTTTTAAGGTAAAACCATGAATGAAATGAAGAGTAATCTTCATTTTAATTCTAATCTACTTGTCTAAAAAGAGATTTATGAAAGTGAGTGGGAGCTCTAAGAAAGATGTTTTATTCTTAATTGTTAAGAATAAGACGAGGTTCAAAAGTAGGTTGGCATGATATTGGCACAAGGCTAGGGATAAAAGGCAAGGCTATTTTGAATAGTAAAGTCCAAACCCAAGCAAGGTGTCGAACCCAACTTTTGATGATTCTATTTTACAGTGTAAGACACTAGAAAAGAATTTGCCCCAAGTTTTCTAAAGAGTTAGAAATTGGGTGTACTATTTTCACCCATAATATCTATATGATCGACATTTATTTTGCTAAAATGCAAGTTTTGGGTATTAGATACCCATTATGGTTTTCATCAATGTATTCAATGCATATAATAATGATTCGTGCGACGACTAACCATGATTAAATGTCGACCTACAAGGGAAATATAACTATTGTAGTTTTATTTCTATAGAGACATATAAAAGTTATAATGTGATCAATCTAGTTTCGGATTTAGAGGTATACTTTAATAAACGTTATTATGTACATGACCTCTAAATAAAGAATATAGTATCCACTTTAGTGTACGACACAAGTGTTTCACTTTTGTGAATGGAACAAGCGTTGTATCTTTTTATGCCTTTACTTGGTCCATGGTTATCCCATACCAATCAAAGGTAATTATATTCTTGACCTAAACTAGAAATTACTTGTCATATAGATTGAAAAAAGGCTCAAAATTGGTGACCCAAATCTAATCTTAATTCTGGATTGTGTAGCACATAAAAGGCTAGTATCGACTAGTATCCCTAAACCATTTGATTTTGAATCTTATGGTGTGTGCGAATCTTGTATTCAAGGCAAGATGCTTCGTGCCCCTTTTATTGAAAAAGAAATCGAACTAGTGAGTTATTGGCCCCATTACATAAGAATATGTGTGGTCCAATAACAAACACAACCAGAGATGGTAATGATTACTTCACTTTATTTACCGACGATTTAAGTAGATATTATGTTTGATTCTACTTAATGAGGTGTTAAGAGAAATCTTTGAAAAGTTCAAAGAGCTTCAATGTGAAGTAGTTAACCACTAAGAGTATTAGATCAGGGACTTACGACTAAAATCGTAACTATAAATATCTAAGTATTGACTTTGATTTTCACCAAAAGTATTGTGAAATAGTTTCACGAGTTAACTTCTCTAACACACATTATGAGATAAGGCGTTGTTAAATAGAGAAACAGAACCTTATACGATATGGTTTTGTCTTTGTCAAGTCAAAATGAGCCATTTGACTAACCTTGGGATCTTAATATTTTTGTCTGCTATTTCTTTTCCCACCATATTAAAACACATTTAAAACAGTCTGATTTCATTCCATATACGATATGGGTGGGTAGCGTACCTAATTTGTAAGTTATCCGAATGAACAAGTGCTCAATAATCCTACATTGACCACGAGAACAAAGCGTTTGTGACTCGTGATGCTGTCTTTCAATAAAAATACGATTATTTCTTGATAAGACAGAGTGGGAGAAAATGTTTCAAGAGCCACAAACTGAGTATATGGTCCGGAAAAGGTTTTCCTCATTGCTTGTTCAGTAGTTGTTTCTTCGGAACATAAGAGGTCAGGTGGAATTTTATCACTTCTTTATAGTGATGAATTCTAATCTGTGACTTATAAAAGACTGTTTCTAGTCCTAACTTCTTGCTATGGCTTAGAGTCATGTGATTCGTAATGGACTCCATGCATGATGGTCAGGTATGTGACCTGGTAAATTTTACTTGAAGAAGTACGACCTCTTCAATGTAAATTGATTTTTAAGATCGAAATTTGCATGGATGAACATTAAAATGTTTTCAAAGATAAATTGGTAGGCAAAGAGTTTTGCACCAACCTTAATTCTTCGATCCATTCGAATATACTTAGCGATTACAACATATCATAATAGTATGATGTCAACTGGATCTCAAGAACCACCTTCTTGAATACGATTCTAGAAGAGGTAGTATATTTTATATTCACCTGTGGGTTCGTAGATCCTAACTATCCTAAGTTAATTTGCAAGCTTAAGAGGATGTCTTAAGTAAGCACTAAAGAGTTGGAATTAGTGTGTCAATGATGTCATAAAATATTTCTCGATATCTCGAGGAATTATGTTTATACATGAAGTTTAGTGGGAGTAATATGGTTTTCCTCAGTCTTATATGTGGAGACATATTGATCATTTTAAATGATGGAAGATTTTGGAGAAGTAGAATACATCTTTTAGATATCCGGATTTGTGGAGATAAATCTAAAAGGATATTAGCGTTGAGTCAAAATTCTTATATTGATAAGATCTTTGACTAGTTCAAGGAAGTTGAGTACATGATAATTGATTCCTTTTGCTTCCGCTGTGGGATCAATTATATACGCTGTGATGTATACTCAATCCGACATTTCGCATGCTTTGAGCATGACAAGTCGTTTGCAATCAAATCCAAGTGAGAGTCACTTGATAGCCATAAAGAACATCCTTCAGTACTTGCGAAGGACTAAAGATTTGTTCCATATGTTTGGAGTTTATAGTGAGTTGTGTGTAAGAGTTTACACAGACTTCAGTTTTCAAACTGATCAAAGTGATTTAAAATCACGAACTGGCTGTGTTTTATAGAAGATTTATCTGTTGAAATAGTTCCAAGCAGAAAAGACTATTGAAAAGGTTCCAAGTAGGAGTGACATTTTCAAATATAAATGTCATGTATCCGCTGGAAGTGTTCCAGGCAGTTTATCATTACGTATTTCACAACGGAAATGCAGTACATTGCGTCATATGATGATGCATATGAAAGTAGATTGGATTCGACTGTATTGGAGGGACTAGAAGTAGTTCCTATAGCTGTATATCCTATCCCATTATACTGGTAAAACAGTGGGAGCTACCGTTAGGGCAAGAGTCCTAAGTCTAGATTCAAACCTAGACATGTACTCAGAAAGTTTTATGTAATATGAGATTACGTAGACAAAGAGAAATAGCAATCAGAACGGTGGGAAAGATGCAAGTATTGCTAATCCATTAGCCATGCCTTTGGCAGGCTGAACATGATAGTCATGTCATTTCAATGGGATTGAAATATATACCTGAATTGCTAGAGATTATGAGATATGAAATTATTGATAACGTATCAATTTTTCCAAATATTAGATAATCGCATTCATTGTTAGAGTTTCTTTAAAAACTCCTTATTTAGTTTGACTAAATTTTAATACTTTGTTTATCCGAATTGGTTGAAAGAAAAGTTGAACCCAATTCAAGTGAACATGATGAACTTAGTGTTTTGTCCCTAGTCACTCATTTGAGGTGACGTCTCGAAGTGACTAGATTGTTAGTCGATCGATGGTTGGTTCAGCACCATGTGGTCATGGAAATGACTGGTCGTTTACATAGACAGACTGTGGAGACACTCTATCGGGCAGTGACCATAATAGATACCCTTATCAAAATTGTTGAAGCCTGGTCGTGGCGGGGATTTCTATTTTATTCCTATGAGTCGATTCTTTAGACTGGCGACCATTTACCTGAGTCGGTGTAGTTTCCGATTGACTTTGGTTTTTGTCCTAGGTCGTGCCGTGAAAGGAGGCCGATGGACATCTTCTGGGTCATTGTGATCTGCATCATACAGTGTAAGATGGGTCAACAGGAATTGTCCACCCACGTTGGGTATTAACATCTTCGGGCCACTCGAGGAGTAGTAACTGGAAATGCGTGGCCACGCTCGGAAGAGATCTCTGGTAGATTTCCGGTCAGACAGTTACTCTTCCAGATCGAGAAAACCACTCTATTTATAATTTTCAATTGCAAGTGCGACCTGTAAGACCCCTTGCAATGAGTGGGAGGATGTGACACAAAAGAGAAAAGAGAATCGGTAGCACACAACTTGTCGAGACAAGTGGGAGATATTGTTGGAGTAGGAGTCCCCACAATAGTGTTACTACATGCACAACTTGTATCGGACAAGTGGGAGATTGTTGGAGTAAGTATCCTCCACAATAGTGCATTTATATAATAAATCTCATTTGGAATATACGTGGCATGATTAGTATATTTTGATACTCCACGACAGTTAATTAACGTAAATCGATAACGCTCGGCTGACTAGAGTTTGACGTTATTGTCGTTTGACGGCGGTGATCAACTGATCCCTTTCGGTCACACCTATAGGATGAGACCCAAATAGAATACTAATTATTTGTATATGATACAGTTTAATTAGTCCCTTGCGTATATTTGATATACGTTTAGTTATGTGAGTTAGTTATTGGATATTGAGTTAAAGAACTCGAGCCAATTGATTTTATTAGTCAATTATACGATAATTGACTGAATAAATTTTACGACTTATTTTAATACGATTAAATAAGATTTTTTTAGTGATTAATTGTTAATTCACTAAATTAGTTGAGGTTTTGTATATATTTTGAGGTAGACGTAATTAGTTAATTATATTTACAAGGAGTTGTAAAATAAATTAACCGGGCATTGTGGGACCCATTATATATTGATATAATGGTAAAATATCACTTAAAAGTTGAGTGTATATTATTTATTAATTTGAGTCATATAATTGTTATATGAATAAATTAATACTTAATTATATAAGATAATCAAACATATGATAATAAGTATTTGTGAGACAAATATCAAAAATTAAAATGGACCATATTATGCATATGGTGGACGTTTCATAGTAGCTTGTAGTAACAATTTATTTTCTTGAAGTCTACACTCCACCTTTAGCCATGATTACCTACTATGCTACATGTCATGATAGCCTATTATGACATCTTATGATTATACTAACTAACACTCAACATTCATGCATGTGAATAAAAAAATAAGAGCCCATGATTACCCATTTTTGGTGTAGTTGTGCGTGAGAAAAGGATAAAAAGGACACAAGAGTTGTTCTCTTTTTTTTTTTACTCATTTTAATTCATGCTTGCTCAATTTTTTTTTCTCATGCATTCATCTCTCTAAAACTCACATAAATATTATATACTTCATATATTACTAATGTAGTAATATTTCTAGTATCATTTAAGGGATAATACTATATTTATCTAGTTAATAAATATAATGTTTAATTGGGTTAACTCTTGGGTGCAATTTGGAAGGAGACCTTCTACTTTGGAGGTTATTTTATGGAGGATCATCCACTAATTTCATGCTCAAGAAGAATAAGAAGGAGTTCTTATTGTGCCCATATTGAACCGAAAATTCCCAATGTAAGGATGTTTTCGTCTTATCTTTTCTTTTATGCTTTTATATTTGCATGTATGATAACTAGATCCTAAATAATTAAGTTAATGTAATTTAATGAACTAATTAGAGGATTCTAATTAGAGGTCTAGGACTTTCATACAGGGCACGCATAAACATAATGTGCTCTACCGCAGCAGGTCACCCCAGACCCATGTCATAACATGTGCATTGTCTCCTCCATGGTGGGAACCTTGAGTAGTGACCCACGGAGTCTCTGGAGCCGGCTTCCCGAACCGCTCCATATAATAATTACCTCCAATAAACCAATATATCACAATGACAATCAATCACCCAACCTCCAATCAACATGTCACAATCATATCATAATCCACATTAATCAATCACATTCATATAAACCGAGTAGGATTAACCTACCTACAATAACAATCAATCACCCAACCTCCAATCAACATGTCACAATCATATCAACAAATAAGCTCAAGCACAAAAGCTATAAGTCCTTTTTTACAAATTCACCACCTACAATAACACAATAATAACAATTACTAATAATTACTATTTGAGACTAACTACAACTAACTATAACTATTTCCCATAATTCTAACACTAACAAGGTCAATAATCATAATCTAGGTCAATTTATCTTAAATCTCATCTCAATAAGCATTAAATTATAATCTATATCACGTTTCCCTAATTGATAGGATATTCAACCATAATTCTATCATCTATAACAATTTTTACCAAATTCTACTCTAACAACACTAGTCAATCTCAAGATAATCATTATAACCTAATCTAATCACTAATCTCATACTAATTACTCTAAATCTCAACCTAATAATAAATCTAATAATAAATCTAATCACTAATCTCATACTAATTACTCTAAATCTAACTTAATAAATTGGATAGATGAATTCACAAGATTAAAGATTAATATTACTTGAAAAGATTGAAAAATATAAGAGAAAGATCTGGAAGATTGAATTCCACCACAATTTCAAGAGATGATTAAGGAGTAATTAGAGAGCAATTAGGGATTAATTAGGGAGATAATATAGATTTTATAAGAGTTTATGTTACTAATGAAGAATTATGAGGAAATAAGAAAGATAAAAGCCTTATATATCAACTAGGTCCCACGCGGAAATTAGAAAAACAAAACAGCGTTTTCGACAATTGCTCGAGTAACATCATACTCGACCGAGTAAAACCCACTCGACCGAGTACCCATACTACTCAACCGAGTAAAAAATTACATGAACTTTCCTTAGACTTTTGTTGACTTCTGGGTTTGACTCTAAAAGTTGACTAAAAATACTAAATAACAACATAATTACAAAGACTATATGACCAATTGGGAGAGTTTAGCTCTTGCCTTCTACCAAAAGTACTTTCCTCCAGAGAAGACCGCTTTGTTGAGAAGTCAAATCACTGGTTTCCAACAAGGAGATGATGAGAGCCTATATGAAGCTTGGGAGAGGTACAAGGATTTACAAAGAGAGTGTCCTCATCATGGGTTAGATTCATGGTTCCTTGCCATCACATTCTATAATGGGTGTTATATAGAGTCCCGTCGTATCCTGGATTCCGCTAACAATGGAAGATTTGATCAAATCAATGTTGAAAATGCTCACACTACCATTGAATCCATGGCAATTCACGATTCTCAATATAGAAATTCCCGCTCCATACCATCGAAATCTAAGCAAAAGGACCCCGCTTTAACACTTTTACAAGCTCAAGTAGCCCTTCTCACACAAAAGCTAGAACAAATTCAATCCTTTACATCTCAACAGAGTGACAATGGTGTAAGTAAACTTGAAGCCATGATGCTACAATTGGCTCAAAGGCAAGACACCATAATAGCTCAATTCCAGGAGAGCGATCAAGCTAAGGATGCCGCCATCAAATTGTTGGAAGCTAAAATTTCCCAATTTACCTCTTCTAATACCCACCAAGAGCAAGGGCAGCTGCCTTCACAATGTTACCAACCTCACAAAACTGTAAATGCCATTTCCTCGAGAAGTGGTAAGCATAATTATGAGCCCGTGGTTGTTAATGTTGAAGCTGAGTTGCCCATGTCAAAAAGGAAAGAGCCCGAGATTCCTATTGAAATCAAGGTCCCATTTCCCCAAAGGTTAGCTAAGCACAAGGAGGAGGCAAAGTATGGTAAGTTCCTTGACGTCGTCAAGAATTTAAAGGTAACAGTCCCTTTCATTGAATTGCTTTCCCAAGTTCCTTCTTATTCCAAGTTTATGAAGGAAGTCCTCAAAAAGAAGAGATCCTTCAATGAGACTAAGACCATAGCTTTCACTGAAGAGTGTAGTGCACTCTTGCAAAATAAGTCTCCACCAAAACTTAAGGACCCTGGTAGTTATTCCATCCCTTGCACTATAGGCACGTATACCATTGATAAGGCCCTTTGCGACCTAGGTGCTAGTGTAAGTGTCATGCCCTTTTCTATGTTTGAAAAACTTAACATGGGTGCTTTGAAAGGCACTAATATTACTTTGCAAATGGCGGACCGTTCTCTAAAACAACCTATGGGTGTTTTAGAAGATGTGCCCGTCAAAGTTGGTAAGTTTTTCATTCCCGTTGACTTTCTAGTACTTGACATGGCCGAGAACTCTCAAAACCCAATCATTTTGGGAAGACCCTTTTTGCACACCGCTGGTGCAGTTTTCGATGTCAAGAATGGGAAGTTGACACTAGAGATAGGAGATGACAAGGTGATCTTTAGTAAAAATTCCACCGTTAGGAGTCCTGTGTTAGAAGAATCATGTTATGTGCTTGATGTTGATGACTCTTCTATTGTTTCTTCTATGCCTTGATCCTTACTGACGGATCCGTTGGAGGCACAGGTTAGTGTTGATTCTCTTGCAGGTGAGCATACTGAAAGCACTACTGCTAAAAGTGCTAGAAGAGGCTATTCCCAGAAAAGCTTGGAATGGATGGAGAATGTAAAGAACGCTATGAAGATGAGCTTGGATGATAGTGAGCTTAAAGATAAAGGATGATTTCAAAGAAAGAAATGGAGTCTAGCAAGACTTTTAAATTGCGCTTCTCGGGAGGCAACCCGTGTTCCTTTTCTTTTTGCATTTTTATTTTTGTATTCCCTTTTTCATTGTTAGGATTTATTTTGCAGATGAAAGAGTTTTTGAAGAATCTATAAAGACCTTCCTTGTCAAGTCCAAAAGACTAGCTTGGGGGAGTCCGCGCTGACTAGTAAGCTTCACTCTTCTTTCATTTTTCTTTTTCCCCATTAAGCATCTCATTGCATATTTTGTCTTTGTGCTCACATTGAGGACAATGTGATGTTTAGCTTGGGAGAGGGATTGCATTTTCCCATTTTGCATTTTAGTTTATCATTTTTCAAATTTTGAATAAAAGAAAGAGAAGATTTTTGAGAAAATTTAAAAATTTCTGAACATAATTGAATGCTTTTCATGCTTTGCTTGCTTGTTTACTATGCTATCATGTTACATTTCCCAAACTTAGAACTTCAAAAAGATAATGATACAATATTCATTGAATTGAGCATACATGGGGAAGTCTTGTACACAGTAGGCATGGAATGAATCTATAGATGAGTACGCTTGATCTTGACATTTGGCAAACTACATATATTGTAAGGTAGAAGCTCCTAAGACTGGTACATCCATACCCAGTCTCATCTAGGTGTGTGTAGTTCTCCTTGTGATGTGTGTCATATCAAAACGCATAAGTATGGTTCTCATTTCATTTCTATAAGCATTGCATTCATGATTCATTATGATTTGAAGCCTTTTTCACTCTGAATTACCCCTCAAAATTAGCCCCTTCATACAAATGCTTCACAAAATTAATAGCTACAAATAAAAACTGCCTACCTTTTGAGCTAGTAGCTAGACTATGGTATATGGGTGCTCTTTTGAGAAGATTTGTTCTTATTTGTCAAAGTGAATTTGGTAGAACGAAAATATTCAAGAAGTGATGTTCAAAAGAAAAGAAAAAAAAAAGAAAGAAATAGAAAAAATGAAAAAATCGGAAAATTGAAAAAGAAAAAAAAAAGAAAAAAAAGAAGAAGTTGTGAGTATCTCCTCAAAATGTCAAGTCAATATTCAGAAGGAGTTTACCCTTGTGTTTCATGTGTAATAAGCCAATCTGTTCCTTCTGGCTTCGTTATTTGTCTTGTGGGAATTGATCGAAATTTTGGATTGAGTATTCATTTATCATTGGTCAGTTGCTATCTCACTCTAAACTTCACATTGACCATAACTGTTTGTCCACCTTTCACCCATTTCCCAAAGCCTTCTTCTCATCCTTTCGGCTTCTTTTCTATGTGCATTGTGATCTTTGACTTGTGTTTTGAATTGTTTACCATATTAGACTGCGGACACATTTTCATAAGTCGTAGATAGGTGAGTGTCTCAAAACATTTACACATAAAGAAATCACCTTTTACATACATGAGTGTTCGAGTGTGCCGTGAGAGTCCATTTGTCAAAAGATCATGCAAGAGCCGAAAATTCTATAGTGAAATTCTTTGTGCTGCGCCGTTATGTAAATCTCAGCCATGTTTATGTATCATTCTTACCCACGTTGTTTTTGGGTTATGATTCATTATGTTTCCAAAGCTTTATGTTGAGATTTGTTTCTTGATGGTGTAGTAGCCAACGCTTGCACCCTTGTCCTGGTATTGTTTGTTATGTTTGCTTGAGGACAAGCAAAGGTTTAGCTTGGGGGAGTTTGATAAGTGAATATTTGTATGATTTTAACCCCTACTTTAGCTCGGTTTTGTATGTCATTTGTGCTTTGTTAAGCTATTTTATGAGCTAATATCGTCTTCTAGGCGAATTCCTATGTTCTAACCTGTTTTGTAGGGAAAGTGACGTTTCTACGCCCTTTTTCTATATTCCCGAGCATTTGCCTAGAACCCGACGATTTGAAGAAGCAAGCTTGACAAAGTGAAAGGCATTTCAAGATGGTTCACTAATTCTGTACACCCGGAAATGTACCCTATTTTTCTAGTAGAAATATTTTACGAAATCTTTTCAGCAAATTTAAGTTTTAATTTAGAATTTAAAGTTTCGAGTCGAATTTAGAATTGCCGAGTTCGTATTTGGAATTTCCGCGAGATTCCATGAGAATCCCGTCTTAAGGCGAGTTTGACTTTTCTTGACTTTTGAGCCGTCTTTGACTTTCGTTGACTTTTTCCTTCATATACTCCCTCAAACCCTAAATCCTTATTTCATTTTCCACTTACTCTTTCTTCCTCATCAAACCACCAAAAACCTAATCACCATTTTTATCAAGCTTAGATTCGTCGCTACTCCTTCGTTACTCGCTCAAATTCACGTAATTTCGTCTTATTCTTCCCCTCTTAGCTTCCTCTATCCGTATTGGTAATAAAATTACCGTCTTTCTCGCTTTTTAAATTATCCGTCATTCTCAAGGTGAATGATATTCATCTTTTATTATCGAATTGTATGTAGGTGGAGACTAGGAAGGTTTAGAAACCGT